>MU105792.1:114589-299730 GCA_012274485.2 Sinapis alba | reverse complement strand
TTTTTAATGAACGAAACACTCACTCAAAAATCCCCTTAGAAATGGTCTATGTCACTAGTCATCACAAGACAACACCAACTAATTTGGTGTTAATTATTCAATAATTTCTTATATATTTATATGTTAATAAAGACTTGAATGCCAATATGCACGTACGTCTACCCATAAACCCACAAAAAGATAGTGACGGTTCCAATAATACGACACGATCAATATGCTTCTTAAAACATCACTAACACTTAATTAAATATGTTTTTGGCTTTATAGGCCTTTATTTACGTTTCGGCTTGTCGACTAAAGTATCTAGAGTTATATAAAAACACCCTGACGAAGGCATGTATCTTCCGAATTCAACATAAATTATATCGTTATTGTCTCGTACGTCATAAGCAGGGCCGGCTTAGACAATGTATGTGACCACTCCGATACTCATAATACTCAAAAGCTTGATTTTTATTTCTAAAAAATTAAAATTCATAAATAGTAATATATATATATATATAGAACAAAACTTAGGTTCACCCCCTAGGGTGAACCTTTAAATTCACTTCTCCTTTTATCACCAATCAAAATGCCACGTAGATTATTATATAAAAATTTCATTTTAAAAAAAAAACAGTTAAAAAGAAAATAACGCCAATTTTAACGATGCAAAAGTCGCCAGCTAAATCCTAAACCCTAAATTTTAAATTCTAAACCCTAAACCTAAATTTTTTAAATTCAAACTCTAAACTCTAAACCTAAATCCAATACCCTAAACCCAAATCCTAAACTCTAAACCCAAACTATATATCCTAAACCCAAAACCTATGCCCTAAACCCAAACTGTAAACCCTAAACCCAAACCATATACCCTAAACCCAATTCCTAAACCCTAAACCCAAACCCTATAGGTTTAAAATTTGGGTTTAGGGTTTACGATTTGGGTTTAGGGTTTAGGTTTTTGGGTATATTGTTTGGGTTTAGGGTATAGTATTTAGGTTTATGGTATAAGGTTTTGGTTTAAGGGTTTAGTGTTTGGGTTTTAGGTTTAAGAATTAGGATTTGGGTTTAGGGTATACAGTTTGGATTTAGAATCTAGGATTTTAGTTTATGGTATAAGATTTGGATTTATGATTTAAGATTTAGGGTTTAGAATTTAAGATTTAGGGTTTACGGTTTAGCTGGCGGCGTTAGCGTCGCTAAAATTGGGGTTATTTTCTTTTAGCTATTTTTAAATAAATTTAATATATTTTATTTAATTATCTACGTGGCATTTTGATTGGTGATAAAAAAAAGAGGTGAATTTAAAGATTCACCCTAGGGGGTGAACCTAAGTTTTGTTCATATATATATGTCTAACTTAGTTTTATTTTCTATTTCTTATTACTAGTTTTATCATTAAAAATATCATATGATTTACATAGTTTTCTCGAATTAAAAATGTACATTTTTATCCAAACAGAAATTTGCTCAAGTGCCCTATAATATTTGAGCTGGCGCTGGTCATAACGAGTGAGAGATGCCTTATGGACAATTCGAAGGGGTTAAAGTTCCACAATTATATTGTGATGTCTGTAATTATAATATTTCTCTAATTAATCAAACAACAACTTAAAATGATCGTTTCTTTCTTATATAATTATAAGTTTCAACAACCAAAAAAAAAAGCTTCAACAACAATTTAGTTTATAAAATAAGGTGCATGCCAGAAGTAATAATTGACTATATATTTAGGGAAGAATCTTGACTTGGATAGGGAGACGGACAATTTAAATTGGTCGTCTGAGTAGAGCTAAAATTAATATCCGAGATATGGTTATGATCCGAGATCCGATCCAAATATGCTCTGAAAATTCAGATATCTGAAAGGATTGGATTTGGATCTGAATAATTAAATGTTAGATTCGTCAAAACCAGATTCATATATGGATATCTTATTGAGAAATTCCCTTAGATAGTCTATTTTAGTTTGTTTGTCATAAAAATAGTTTTTAAAAGAAAATGACTAAAATGTTTTTTTTTTAAGTTAAAAATGCATATAAATGCATTTATATCCCTAGGGTTAACTAATTTGGACTTTAGGGTTTAGAGTTAAGGGGTGGGTTTGGGGTTAGGGTTTCAAATTTCAAAAAAAAAAATATAAAAAAATCAAAATTTCAAAAAAAAAAAAAATCTATTTTGGTCATTTTATTTTTTTAGAGCTATTTTGTGACAAAAACTTAAAAAAGGCTATTTAAGAGAATTGCCCTATCTTATTTTTTAGTTTATTTATATGAATCAATAATTTTTATTGATAATTATTTCAAAAAATAATAATATTTATATATATAATTGATTTTATTTATTATATTTTTATTTTATATAGTATATATAAAAATTTATATAAATTCTGTAATAGTATATCGATATATATAAATAATTAAAAATATTATATACACTTTTATTTTAAATTATTATTAATATTTTAATATTATTTTTTATATTTTAACGATCCAAATCTGGATTCAGATATCAACCGGATATTATAATTTTTAAAAAAATATTCAATATATGGATCTCTCAATCTAAATAAAGATGATAAAAATATAAATAAAAATCTGAGTCCGGATAGTTTAAAAAAATTTGAATATCCACTCACCTCTACGTGTGAGTGTAATGTAGATTGTATTATCACATAGGTTTTCTACATGGATATATTATATATTTTACGAGTGGCTAATATGCCATAAATAAGTATCGTTTATAAAACAACAGTCATATCTTTAATTAAACTAAATGCCAGACAACACGTTCCTTTTTGTTTTAAGGCTATGCGTTTTGTAAAAGTAGATTCCTATATTTTGGTACAATTTATTCTTTTCTTTTGGCAACTACTCATTTAATTAGATAAATTGTTGGTCAAACGAGTTGAGTTTTCAAAGAATCCCTCTATTTATCTGTGTCTTATACTCTTATTTATATAAAAAAAATATAATTTATGATTTTTACCGTTTTCGCTAATAAATCTGTTCGGCTAGTTTTATTTTGATAAATATGAATCAAACTCACATCTTCAAAAAATTTATGTGGTAAATAAATATTTATAAGTTCTTCTAACCTCTGATATTCCTCATTTCTGATAAATACTAACGAACTATTGATCTAATGGTAAATGAGTGTCTATTATGTATTATGTTCTTCAGATTTAAATTTTAGTGGTAAAGATTATTTACAATATTTGGATTCTCAACAAACAAAGAGGTGAAATCATTTTTTCTAATAAATTAACTAAACTGTTTTTTCTCTGAAATTAAAAAAAAAAAGTTGTCTTCTAATATACAGCTCTAAAGCAATGAATAATTAATGTAATGCATACATATAAGCACTTCAATGGATTATATTCCCTTCTTAAAACTACATATATCTTAGAATGGATCTGTTGATTGCAAAATGTGCTTCAAATTAAAGAATAAATTAATAAAAAATTAAAGAATATAATAGATTTCTCCGTTATATAATCTGTGAATGAAATAATGTATAAATACTTATATGCACTTAACGAATTAAGGTCATTTTAATCTGTGATAAATAACCATTTCAAAAGACAAAATATTTTTGTTGTGTGTGATTTACTTTTCATTTTTAATTCATATTTAAAACTTTTAGTTGATAAAACCGAACCGAACATTATCTCATAAAAAATCATTTAATATATATGAAATTGTAACAATTGTTAGTAAAAATAACTTCTACAATTTATATATTAGTAAGCCATATCATGTGTGATATACAAAATTTGGAAATCGTAATCCATCTTTCCGATTATGTAGAGAAAATCATTTGTGTTTTAACACCAATTTTTTTTTAAAAAACTTAATTCTCTGTTATATCTTTTTTTAAACTTAATTTCTCTGTTATATCTAACGGCTTTTAGTGAACTATAGTAAAAAAATTAAGCCATGAAGGCTAGGAAAATACTACAACCTCATGTTCATGTAGACGATATCTTTGCCGTGTCGATACGACGATATCAGTGGTAGATTCTTAGATTAATTTATATATAAATATTATTATTATTATTATTTTGGTGCCGAGAGAATATCGATGATATGAGTTACTAAACTTTCGAAAAATAACATGAATAAAATATTGGGACCTATAATATTTTAAGAACTGAACAATCGTATTCAGCTCCACTATGAGAAAGGTAATTGCTAAGCTAGTTAGGTAAGGAATAGAATATGTTTCCGATTATCGGCAAAGAGTTGAATCGAGTAAGTGTCGACGCACATACTAACTTTTTTTAAAGAAGAGACAAACTTTGTACTCGTCGACATCTCCCTATTTGACTTTCGCTGCTATAAAATGAATAATCAAACGAGACATAAGGCAAACTTCTAGACATTTGGTAATAAAATTTAATAAAGGTAAGCATGATATTTGATTACTGATATTTTTCAGACCACTTCCACTATATAATACTATTTTTAATATGGGGATGTCATGTTGACCTCATTGCATGAAACACTGGATACTCTTGTATACTATAAGATACCTACAGAGACTAGTGACCAACCACAATTGGATTATTTTGTGTTAAAGAACCCTATACGATACCTACAGAGACGAGTGACCAACCATAATTGGATTATTTTGTGTTAAAGAACCATAAATTGAATATATAATGGATCTTTTTGGCAAATAAATGATCAATATCATTGACCAACATCCAATGAACAACAACTTGTAAACGAGAATAGGAGATAGTCCAGAGTCCAAAGAAAGCACAGAAGTGAAACAGTCATATGCCTTTTGCACTCAACGGCGAGAAGAAGCATAATATGTGTTGCATTGTATGATGTGTTTATGATTGATAGTGGGCCTTAATACTATTCACAAATTTATATAGGCCCAGTACATAACATTATCAATATCAAATATCATGGGCTACACTTTCAAACTATTGACAAGAAAACATCCATTTTGTTAACTTTTGTAGTCCCACAATTTCATAAGAGGGCATGTAAACTAATGTTAGCTGTTTCCTATGTGTATCTATAAAATTATTAGACATGATAGTCAATATCTTCTTTTTTTGGTCAAAAGTCAATATCAATTAAATAGAATATCGGTTAACAATAGAATACACTATAAGACACATATATATTTGACGAATTATGAAATTAATGCAAAGTAGATAATATACCTTATCTTATAACAAAGTAATTGTTTCGCTCTTACCACATACGAAATCAAAATAATTTTACCCTTTTGTATGATCTTTATTTTCCAACGACTGATATCTTTATAAACAAAAAAAGGAACAACAAAAATTATTACTTATATCTTTACATAAATTTCAAGACGGATCTTGATATGAAGAGACTTGCATGTGGGTACCTTTTATTCATGCAACTTGCACGTAGTTCATCAAAGTGTGTCTTAGGAAAATCGTCTACAAAAGAGACTTTTTAATAAACTAGTAATGTTGTATTATCCTAATTAACTGACTATGAGTGTGAGAGAGTCAACGATCAACTGATCTGACTATTAGACATTAGAAAATACTTACCTGGCCGTGCGTCCATGACTAATCCAGACAAGTGAGTTTGGCCGTTGATATTTTCTATTGCATTGTTTAAATCGCTGAACTCTGTTACATTGGATTAAATAGCATGCAATTTTTGTAGACATTATACGTCTACAGTCTCACTATTCCGCCAGATAATTCATATGTATCCCAATGGAAATGATGGAGTGCTTCGATGGCTAATAATTAAAAAGCAAATCGTATTTATAAAAAAACAAAAACAATCGTATCTACCTAGTATGATCTATTATAGTTTTAATACGGTGATATGTTTGCTGTTTTATTATAGTTATCAACCGAGATCTATACATCATCCAGATTACGAATCAGAGCATATGATCTATATATATATTCCTCTCTCAAAATGCCACATGATCATGTGATTTTTAGGTTTTGTTTTTGGTATTTTCTCCAACCCAACTAATGACCCATGATAATCATTTTTGGTTCTGAAAACATATACAATTAAATTTAACACAAAAATATACGATCGAAAAACTTGGAACGGACTGTATTGTATAACAAAACAACATCATTTGTAAATGGAATAAAACTAATGAATTTAGTGAATGTCCATAAGAGAATAGCCACAAGACATGTTCACATTAATGAAAGTAGTCTTTTTTTGTATTTGGGTCTCTCGGGGGAATCTAATGGGCAGTTAGGTTACTTTGACAATGACATTTTAATTTCTTATATTATGGACGTGAAAAAAAAATGAAAATGGCAGCCAATAATATAAAATTGTATACCATTATCATATTGTGTTGCCTGATTTCGTTGGGCATTTTCATTTATTTTACGTTTCAAATGTTAAGATTCACTATATAATTACTAATCATGTTCTTATAAAGAGCTGTTTCATCTTCATTTTTCCTTAATTGAATAGTTGTTCTGACATACTCTCAGAGAAGAAAACAATTCTTACATCAATATGTACTAGAAATTTTCATTTTATGATAGTATGAAATTTTGTAAAAGTAATACGTATATATTACACTTGTTTTGTTATGTTAGTTTAACGGGCTTTTGTTTGCGTCTAATTTCATAGAATGCCATTCCGTTTGGTTAGTTATGAAATTTATAGTTCCCAGACTCCCAGTAATCCTATATACTCCCTGTCTATAAAGAAACATTGGTTTTAAAATTTTGACAACTGAAAAAAATAATTTAAGAGAGGGATTAAAACCAAAGACAAGAAAAGAATTTAACTGCAAGTGATTACTCCCTCTGTTTCTTATCTTTTTATATATTCATTTGTTACAAAATAAGTATCGTTTTAGCATTTCAATGCATAATTTATTAATTTTGTTTTTCAGTTTAATTTTCTTTTGGTTGAAATATGGTTAGGTGTATTGAAAATGATATTTTATATAAAAAATATACAAAATTAAATATTTTGTTAATTTGTGTGCATAAATCTAAAACGATACTTATTATGAAACATACTAAGTAATTTTCATATGCAATTTTACTTTTAAACCTACATCCAAATTATGATAAACTTTAAACTAGTTTAATCATTATACCAAGTTTAATTTTTATAACTGTTCCAATTTAGCATTTCTGCATTAAAATATCTTACATTTGACTAAACTCATACAAAAATGCAGACTTCGATAGCTGCATATTACATTATCGACATGCAATTCTATATCGAGTGATTTTCATTATGGGTCACTTTATGAGATTTAATGACATTGTAGGACACTTACAACTCCTAAGACACTTTTTCTAACTTTTTCTCATTCTTTACTAACTAAAGAGAATTAAGTTACAACAAGTAGGACCCAGTTTTATGCTACTTGATACTTCTCCCAACATAAATGCACACTTTCTTTATAAAAAATACACAACTTTTTCTTCATTTTTGTTTCTCCTCTGTTTTTTTCATCTGTTTCTTTCCACTTTCGTCCACTCCTCTGTTGTCTTCCTCATAAATCTTTTTGTGAACGAAGAAAAAACTTTGCTCGAACTGAGACGAGATATTCGAAATTGGTATAGAATAACGAGTACTTACGACGAAGAGACAAGTGCTACGACAGTTCCATGACTGTAGCGGCAAAAAAGGATTAGCCTTTTGAGTTTGTTGTCTGGAAAAAAAAAGAGAGAAAAAAAGAGAGAGTGAGATGTATGTCTCCCGTATTCTTTGGCTATGAGAACATCAAAGCAAGACTAGGGGACCAGAAAGCAAAAGGAAGGCATTGTGTTTCCTTAGTGTTTGCCCTGCAAGAATCTGATAAACTCCAATGGCTTCCTGATGCCAAAAATATATATACTTCTGGTCACATAAAAAAACTTAGGAAGAGAGAATTAACGTATCTAAACTTTGAACTCTTCAAGGTTAGGAGAGTGAGTGATCAAACAAATTAAGAAGAACTAGTACCTCATTGGCATATTCAAAACTTACGTGGTAAAGTTCAATAGTCTTAAGATGAATGTAAGTAATTGGACAAATAAATATGAATGTTTAATCAAAAATTATAAGATTTCTTTGTGTACATGTGGATAACAAAATTATATGTACACATGGATTCTATATGTACACATGGATAGTAAGAACTATGTGTACATGCGGATATCAAAAATTATGTGTACACATGGATATTATTTTGATCGTACTATATCCATCAATTTTAGTGCTTTAAGTAAAGTTGCAACATAAACAATCTCAATAGCTCTAAGAGATACATTCCACCAATCTATCCATTTTTCCATTGTTATCAATACATATGGTTAATGATAAATGACAAAAAACTTTTAATTCCTAGAGAAGATTCAAGCTTTGAAAATGACACTACAAAGTGAAACAAGTGTACACATGGATTCTATATGTACACATGGATAGTAATAACTATGTGTACATGTGGATATAAAAAATTGTGTGTACACATGGATATTATTTTGATCGTACTGTATCCATCAATTTTAGTGCTTTTAGTAAAGTTGCAACATAAACAATCTCAATAGCTCTAAGATATACATTCCACCAATCTATACATTTATCCATTGTTATCAATACATATGGTTAATGATAAATGACATAAAACTTTTAATTCCTAGAGAAGAATCAAACTTTGAAAATGATACTACAAAGTGAAGCAAACGTTCGCGGCCTGCATCGCTCTAGACTGCCTAGAAATATCTCTAGCTTTACTAAGCAAACCCATGTAATGCATCATCTTCAATCTGTAAACAAATTTTTCAAACAGACAAATATTAAAAGAGAATAAACTCCCCCAAAATACAGATAGATTGTTGATCATTACAAGATCAAAATCTCATGAATATATTTGTGTTCTTAACATTTTAGACTTCCAAGGAGCAATATCAACAAAAATCAAATGAAAGTTCACAACCTTAACTCACTAATTCATTTTAACGAATTTATACTTATTGCATGACTCAGTACAGAGAAACAAAACACAGACATAAAACATGTAGGTCAAAAAAAATTACAAACAAGCATAAACACATAATCGCCCTAAGAGATGTTTGAGTCTTAAAAGCAAATGCCTTTACACATCTTTTAGGTTTCTCTATGAATGATGATTTGATGATAACCTCTACAAATGTTGCTCGCCACAACGTCTTTTAATTATAGCTTAACAGTGAGAAAACCCTGAATTTAGTGTAATGAGTCTGATTTTTTAGAGAACAATCAAGCCTGCTGATTAATGGTTGAATCTTAATGAAACAAGTGTTCAGAACTTACATGCTCACAGAAGGAAGCGAATCAAGATAAGCTGCTCGAACTGAAGCGGACACTTGCGTTTGACCGATGGAGCATGTCCCAGTTCAACCATCAGCTATTCCGTCTTCACTTTAGACGCGGTCGCAGTTCAATCATCGGCTATTCCGTCAAGGTGCGTGCGTGCGTGCACAACAAAATTGTATATATGAATCATGAGAAAAATATTTTGTTTGGCTATCTTTACAACTTCTTTAGTGATAATGGTTTTACCAAATAAAATTTATATTAGCTTTAGAGAAAAAGAAGAAACAGATCTGATAAAAAAGTAAAAAGAAAGAGTCCACAAAAAGAGAGAAAAAGGGAAAATGGGACCCATTAATAATAATAAGGTTCTGTTTTAGTTGGCAAACCTAACTAAATATGAGATAAAAATTAAAGAAAGTGTGTGAGTAGTAGAAAGTGACTCAGAATGTTATAAATAAGTATAATGTGACCCTGGATGTAATTCTTTCTTCTATTAAAGCTCAACATCTAAGGAATGAAGCCATAGAGGAAAAAAGAAGAGAATAACACACACATTTAAGTTATGAAATACTCCCTCCGCTTCAGAATAATTGTTGTTGTAGAGTAAAATTTTCGTTTCAAAATAACTGTCGTTTTATAGTTTTAATGCAAAAATTATTGATTTTTTATTCTAATCTATTTTTCTATTGGTTGAAATGTGGTTAGGTGTATTGGTAGTTGTGTTTTTATTTTGAAAATACGTAAAATTAAATGTTTTTTTAATCTGTGTGTCCAAGTCTAAAACGACAACTAAAATGAAATGGAAGGAGTAAGGTTTTAGGTTGTGAAAAGCAAATAAGGAGTATATCATAATATTTTTTATATATTGAAGCGTGCTATTCGTACAAAAACTCAAGATCGATGGACAAAGACCATAGAGGAAAAAGAAGAGAAGAAACGCGGGTACAAGTTGTCAACTAGGGTTTTGGGTAGTGACAATATATTTCATAATTATGGTTCTTCAAAATTTGCGGAAACTTTTATTATCATGCATTTATTTTATTTCATATTTAAAAGGGTTTTATAGGAGTTGATAGGAGTTGATAGTACCACTTCAGTTTAGTGGTGTCTTGTTCACACATGCGGCTGCTAAAAACAGTTACAACTCACAAGAGTCTTGGATTCCTTGAACACATTTTCTTCAAATGTGTAAAGTAATACGAAGATTTTTGTTCGTTCATATTTTCGATTTGATAGGGATAATGTTTTTATGGTCATATACATAGCGTCGTAGAAAAAGTGCCCCCAGTAATTATGGGTATTGGTTTTCCTTTTATCTCTTCTAAAAATTAAACCATTCATTTATAGTTAAGCATTGTTTTTTCCAATATATGTCAATTTACAATTGTTTGACCGCTCTTAAATAAGTTTTTTCTTTTAATCTCAAGTCAAAAATATTGATATGAAAAAAACGTACCTAATTTAAATCTCAACTTAAAGTTGGTGAAAAACATTGAAGAGAACACAGTAGAGCCAACTTGCTTTTTAATATGTTTCTTAATTTGGTGAAAATATGAAGGTTGAAAATGATGGAGAGGAGTCGTTATGTTTTTGTTTTGGACTTCAAATCGTTATGTGTCACTCGTGCAGTCTGGTTATTCATTACTCATTCCGTTTCCAATTACTTGTTGTTTTGAATTTATGCACATATATTAAGAAAATATATAATTTTATATATTTCTAAAATAAAAACACAATATCTACACATCTAACAATATTTCAACCAATAAAAAAATAAATTAAAAAATCTTATTAATAATTTTTACATTGAAAAGATACTTAATTTATGATAAAAAAATTAAGCATAAAACGACAAATAATTTGAAAAAGAATGAGTATTTCACATTTATCATTACAAGCACGAACTACTCCACTTCTGACACAAACGGGGGAAAACGGTCCACAAATTATCTTCACTTCGTAAACTGTACATTTCAGTTCATAGTTTCGTACTGATTTTTTTTTTGGTTTTCACGTCATAAATTGAAATGTTCTTTCCCATTATTTCTTAGTTTTAGTTTCCAGTATAGATATGTAAAAACCAGTGAGTCATTAATTGCAACTTATTCATTTGCTGGTAGTGACTCATAACTCACAAGTACTATTCGTTCTTATAATCTGCAACGTCAACGCCACTCACAAGATCTTTTTTTTTTCGGTTTCAAAAAAAAAACTTTAATACCACTTGAAATGAGTGCCTTTCCTACATTGATTTCTCCTCGTTTTTGGAGTATCAATTTGGGATTCTCCGTAGAAAGGTCGACGACTTTTGCTCATTAGATCAGTAACTTTTCTTCATGTTGAAAAAGTTTTGGATAAGTTTCTCAACTATTCTTGACTATTTGCACACCCATATATATTAACCACATAATTCAATGTTTTTAACACTGTTTAATCATTGTTTTAAGGACATCTTCATCCTCACTCCATATTTTACTCTAGAAATAGAATAGAAAATGGGGTGTGAACAAAAAATAAAAGATTATTCCAAAAATGGAGTAATCTTTTATTTTTTATTCACACTCTATTTTTCACTCTATTTTTGGAGTAAAATATGGAGTGGGAATGGAAATGGTCTAAGTGCTTCTATTTGATTTGTCTTATTTTATTAGATTATCAAGTAAGGCTATATAAGTTTTCTCTAGATAAAATTTTCTATGATAAACAAATAGTAATATAAAAGTTTAGAGCTTGCATCAAATATACACATGTAAACCTATATTTTTGTCAAACTAATAAAAATCATAAAAGAAATCTATATTAACATCAAAAGAATATTAATTGGTATATTTAAATGTAATTTTTTTTAATTGTTCCGGGATATTCGGTGATCTGTGACCCAACCGACTAATCTCTGGAGCTTTGACATTGACGCCAGTCAGATCTGTTTTTTTCAAGGGAAATTAGATATTTTTATTATCTGACCACACACTAAAATAATTTAAGGACAGCATATTCGAATTCACTACTCTTAAGATCATTGTGGGATGCTATAATATCAAGATATGTATCATGAACAGAAGAAACTCAAATTGAGCATAATTACATTTTGGCGTTATCAAGATATGTATCATGAACAGAAGAAACTCAAATTGAGCATAATTACATTTTGGCGTTATATCTCTCGCTCACATGTTTTTAAAATCCAAATACATCAATAATGAGCCTAATGGTGTGGGCGTACGTACTGGCAGAAAATGCCAATGAAATCCACAATCTTTTCCCACCAATTGGCTAATTTCACAAAATATCAGCGGCTGAAAAATATAGCTGTGAGGAGTTTTGATGATTTGTGTACAAAAATAGAGAAAGAACAAAAAAAGGAAGCAACACAATATGGCTATGGTATTTTTCTTCTTCATTCGTTTATGAGAGGCCAATAATTGAGAACAAAATTGGAACTAAAATTCCAAAAAGAGTATTATTACAAACTTTCATTTAAAATAAAATAAAATAAAATTTGAGCTTGTGAGGGTGGTGGATTCGAATCAAAACACGGTATCCCCTAGGATCTTCACATGGCCATATTGGCCCAACTCTTTATCGATATATATATATATGATGTTTCCATGCTCATTGATCATGCCGCTGGCCATATCCTATTTTCACCACCTAATCGACTTTGTTAGTCATGCATGTGGAAAGTTATAATATATGCACATCGACCTATGTCCCTAACCAGCAAAAATAAATGATAGGACGTGTTGTAAAGTAACCAAATCTGATCATTAATATTTATCATCATTTTCTGATTCAAATGAAAGTTCAGACATTAATATTTTTTGATAAAAGGGAAGATGTCACAAAAGTGGATTGATCTTGTTATGTGTTCGAATTTTAGACTTATTTTGATTTATTTTTTGAATAGTTATTTGGCTTTTGATCGCTTAATATCAGATCTAGTTCTTTTATAATCTGCAACCAAACTACTATTGTTTACTTATATATTTAGATTTTTTTATTTATTTTAAATTACTCGATTGTCTTAACTTGATCTCAAGAAATAAACTGTAAAAAGTTTTTTTTTTGAACTGAAACTAAAGTATTGCAATAATCATTGTTAGTTTACAGTAGATAATACTCCATTTTAATGTATCATAGACCATGCAAAATTGCAAATGTTTGGGTTTAGCACCATGCAAACTCTTAGAGCAGCATCAACGCTCGTATTTTGCAGGGTCTCTTAAGGGTGGGCCCCCACCAAATCATAAAAACACGGGCTTCACAATATCCAAATAAGAAACGTCTTTTGTGTGTTTGTTGTACTGTACGCGGGCCTCACTGACACGTGGCGGCCCGCGATTAGTCCATTTTTAATTTTTTTTTTTTTTTAAAAAAAAAAATTGAAGAAAAAAGGAAATTAGAAACCCTCTTTATGGGTTTTGCGTTGATGCTGCTCTTAAACCCAAATATTATAAAATCTTTGGATAGATTGGTCTGTTAAAAATATCAAGAAATGCTATTTAACGATATATAAACCATGCAAATGTAATACATGTATCAAACTAAATCATGTTGGGTGGGCAAAAAATAATATGGTAGTTAGTCCAAATATCAAAGCAGAGTTGATTTACATTGACAATTTGTATATATTTAACTTACGAACACCACATATTTCGATCTACATACTATATTACATTTGCATGGGGGTCGTGTCTACTTGTTTACATAGACACAAAGCAGAGTTGGTTTACCTATTAACAATTTACATCGACTATATATATTTTTTGGACATATTTACATACTATACATATGTAATGTATTTACATACTATACATATGTAATATGTATACATACTAGTTACATAGTATACATTTTTTACATACTATTTACATAGTATACATATTTACATTTTTTCTTACATATTTACATTGACCATATAGGCATATTTAACTTACATTATTTCGATCTACATACATATGTTACATTTTGTTGTGGGGGGAGGGGAGCTCATGTCTACTTGTTTACATCGTCTATATATATATAAAATGTTTACATCGTCTATATAGATAATAAATCCATTTTTTTACTGAGGTGTCATATCCTTCATGTTAACGTAAAACTTAAAACTGCGGATATAAATTATTACTAATGTATTAGAGTATCCACCATCGAATAAAACAAGATAAAAGAAAAGTCACTCTAAAAGTGTCATAATAGTTATAATCCAGATCCTAAACACCTGATTCGACTAAATCCTATAAGTGGCAAAGTAAATGTTTCATAAAAATATTGTTCTAGTGGGTAGATGAAGTGATCTTTTTGTAATGGATAACGTTAAGTCGTTAACAATAACTTTTATGCAAATATACCAAGGAAATTTTGTCAAAAAAAAAAAGAAAAATACCAGGGAAAGGTTGTAAGTATATAGGACCTAATCCAGTAAGCATGGCTTCATCGTGTAATTATCTTTAGTCTGATTTCGTCCCAGGCATATACTTATTGTTAAAGGTTTCACGCATAATAGTCAAATTGGAAGGCAATTGTGAGTTTGGAAACTTGAAAGTTACGGATATCTAAAGGGGTCGGATCCGGATCCGGATAGTAAAATGTAGGATCCGTTTAAACCGAATCCGGATTCAGATATCTTGATTTTTTAGTCCAGATATTTGGATCTATATTTTTTATTGATAATTCTTTCAAAAATAGTAATATATATATATATATATATATAAATTAACTTTATTTGTTATATTTTTATTTTTATAATATTATATAAGTATAAATTTTGTAATAATATACTTAGAAATAATTAAAAACATTATATTACTTTTATTTTTAAATTATTATTAATGTATATATTAATATTAGTTTTATTTATTTTAAGAATCTGGATGCAGATATCCGCCGGATATTACAATTTTTAAGAGGATATCCGACACCTGAATATCCGAGAACTCCGAATCCGAATACTTTAAAATACCCCAAATACTTGATCTTCTAGGCTTAGTTGACCGTGTAATATGAACAAATACCACAGTCCCATTTGGCATAGTACAATTTACATTTGTTTAAGGCAAAGTAATCGAATATACATATTTCATTTCATTGGAGACCATACACCAGTTAGCAGATTACTTCTATTTCTCAATACTTATTTTTCTCAATATTTTGTTTGAGAGCTAAACTAATATTTAGATTCTGGTTTTATTTTCTATGTTTATGAATAATTGGCATGTACCAGAAAAGCTCGGAATGTTTGGACATCATTCTTATGATATTTCTAAACAGCATAACAAATAGATAAACCATATTGAAAGAGACAAGACCTCAGAAGACACATGAGTTGAACTTGATGTTGCTGATATCTAAATTGTCAAGAGCGCGTTTATGTAACAATTAAAGAAATTTATTTTTGTTCACGTAATATTCCTTTGTTTTACTTGTATTTATGTGACTAGATTTGTATAAATACTTTATTTCTGATTTTTTTTGTTTTATTTTAAACTTAGACTATTAATACAATAAGGAGAAGTAGTAACTGATATTAATTTGTTTGTATATGAAAATTGTTTATTTCATGAAAAACCAATCTTAGAATTTGAGAGGCATATTCTCCAGAGAAGTATATATACATTGTACAAAGCATTATTGTCTTTTAAACACGTTTCTCTACGATTTTTTATATATATTAATGTATCATATCTATTGTTTTCTTTTCTTTTTGGGTAGACAAAGGATTCATGATTCTGTTTGAGCAACAAAGTTATCAAATAGAAAGGCTAGAAAGCACTACATTTCAACGTTTTAGAAATACTTTTGGTTTAATGATATTGGCTCTGCTCAGCTTTTATAATGGAAAGTATTAAATCTTGCCTGTAATACTTTTTACTAGTATTCAATAATCTTTACGACCACAATGAAACCGTGTCTACAAGCTTCTGACGTGTAAGTGAGTCATTCAAATAATTAATAGGTGAGTGGATTTCTTTTCGGGAAAAAATGGGGTAGTTGATTTACATCATCATCCTCAAATCTGAATTTTTACTTTTTGAGGTAAAGGCAAAATAAAATATTGAGGAATAAAATAGTTTTGATTTTGACAAATGATACCACTAAGCCCGAGCTGATGACTCCATGACGCTACCAAAAGGTATGCCGTATGCGTCAACGTTAAAACCTTTTTTTTTTTTTGAGAAAAGGCCAAACAAATAAAACCTTCCAATCATAAAACAGAGCAGTAGGGTTTGATTTGCGATATTGGTTATTGCGTGCCAAATTTACTAACTTCTAGAGTTTTGGAACCAAATATAAAACTGAAGAACGATCCCATGAGGCTACTATGTTTTTCTTCTTCATGTGAAACCTCACTTACACAGGAATACTCATGATTAGCACATTGTGATACCTCAAAGTACTACTCCGTTTGCCTTTAAATAATTAAACGATATTAAATCTACGATCGATAAATAAATATGGCGAGAATGTGACAATATATGATCTATTTGCGAAGAGGCAAGGACTTGAATAGTCTCAAGGAAAAAAAAAATGCAATAAAATTCCGTTGTATTTATCAATTCAAATATGATATATATTTTCTAAAATTTTAAAATTAAATATTTATGTACTTTATATAAAGTATATAATTTAATTTGAACGATATTAAAATAGATATAAGTTTCTAATCTCAATATCTATTAAATAAAACTTCTCACTCATATGATTTTATGATCATTTATATTTTTTATAAAAAAAAAGTTTTTAACCATTGATCATAATTTTTTATTTTGGGACATTTAACAGTTTTAATAATTAATATTCATTTTTAAAAGTTCAAAATATAACATATATGGTAAAACTAAAATTTTGTTATGTGATTAATTTTATTGTTTAAAATATTTTAATAATATAAAATTAAATAAAATGATAAATGATACATAAATTATTATCAAAATTTTATTGTTCAAATTCATTAACTCTCATATATATTTCAATTATATTAGGTAGTTACATATATTTTATTTAGTGAAAGAAAGAAAAATATTTTTTGTAGATTAATAATTAATTTTATAGTTAGTTTAATGAAAACTATAATATATATTTAGATGAACCAATCTATTTTTTTAAAAAACTATAAAAAATATTTTATTGATGACACATGGCATAAATCAAATATTATAATACTTCATAACTATATATATATAAGGGATTAGTATGATACTATCACGTTGCTCCTATTAAAAAATAAATTAATATCGTTGATTATCCAAAATAAGAAAAGTTTAATACTCCCTCTCCCTCTGTTTCAGTAGAAATGATTTTTTAGGATTTTTTCTTTTCAATTTAAATGATGTTTTAAAAAATTTATGCAAAAAATTAAAGGTATTTGGCTTTTATAACTATTTACATTTTGAAGTGTGTTTTTCTTTTTGGTTGAATTTGTTTTAGTCAATGATGTTTTGATGTAAAAGAGGTAAATTTAATAAAATTTTGTGTTTTTAAAATTATTGTGTCAAATTCTTTAAAACCAAACAAAATGAAACAGAGGGAGAACGATGCAACAGACAACCATGTTGTGTGAGTAAACCCCTTAAGTTAACTAGAATCTCAGGATGCTTGGATCCGCAACAATTTGTAAACTCCACAATAGTTGAATAGTTTCAATTTAAAGCTTTAGAAGTTCTTAATTAAACTAATTAATAGAAGTCACAGATTAAAAAAACTGATTTTTGTGAACCGAAATACAATGTAACTTTACACTCCCTCCTTCAGTATCGTGATTTTTAAGAGTTTTTATTTTGTTTCAAAATAAGTGATGTTCTCACTAATCTAGATAAAATTTAATGTTATTTCAAATATGTGACCAATTATAAAGTAATATATCTTTTTTTAATTAGTTGTACTAATTTTATTTAATGTTATTTTATGCAACCAAAATAAATTACATAAAATTTTATACTTTCTTAATTTTTGTGAAAAACCTTAAAAATCACTTAAAATGATACAAACAATTTAACTATCTGTGAATTACGTTATCTAGAAGACCAAACTGCTCAACATGGTCCTCACAAGATTCTTTTGGAAACCTGCCTTAATACACTTTGTTTTGTTGTTGTTGATAAAATTAAATACAATGTTTTGTCTCTATTGTGAATTTATTAATTTTGTCTTTATAATTACCGTATCGTCGTATTCTCGATTCGATCCGTCAATTTGTTACGTCACATTTCGAAACCCTAAATATATTCATTTAAATTGTCCTTAAAAGTATTTGTAAGAGATTCATCTAAATCGAAAAACACAATACAACGCCGGCTACGCAAATTTTATATTCCCATCCACTAGCATGCTTTTAAAATTTATGAATCGTTATAAATTAACAACAAATGATTTAAAAAACATTTGATCTTTTGTAACTTATACGGAAAATTTGCATCAATAACTAACAAAAATATTATAATTAACAAACTATAACCATATCAAGAAAATTGTTAGATGTACCATATATATTATGTATTAATTGCCATCACACCCCTTTCATATGTGCCAACTAATTTTTCTTTTGTTTTTTCTTTTTGTTTTCCTAAATATATTACCTCTTTACTTTTTTTTTTCTTTTTCTTAAAAATAATTATTCAGATTTATAATTTACTATAAAACACACACATTTTTCTATTATGATATGCGTCTACATTTTTAAAACAAATATATATATATATATATATATATATATATATTTCTATAAAATTTAGTATGTCATGTTAAATCTATACTATAATAAATATTTATATATATATTTCCGTTTTAAATGAGACATCATACATGAAAATGTAAACTAAAAGGTACTCACACATGACTTTTATAGAATTGTGTTTCATGACTATCTTATTTAAAATTTATAATGTTGTAATGTTTTGCTTGTGAAATATGCATGGATCCAACTGTCGAAACATGCTGACAAAATCGAAATGGCTTAACATACTATACTATATATGATTAAAATAGAATAGTAGCCTTATATTTTTGTATCTGTATAACCCGATACGTAGCGTAATTGGGATCCAGCCTTCCAACTAAGCACCATATATTGATGTCCAATACACATTAAGACCAAAATTTTAAATGTTTCCCTATTGTCTAGAAGATTTTTTTTTAATTGGTTAGTTGAATTATAATCTTTATTTTGTAATCCCTCTTATATTTGAATATGTATCCAAGAAACTAATTTTCCTGTACGTATGGGGCATCCCATAAAATCGTATCCAAGCTTTCAATGGACAATACCGATGATTTTCAAATTCTCACTATGCTTATATTTAAGTTTGTGTACATAAAATATGTTCTATATAGATAATAAAAATATAATAAGTTTAAAATTTTTAATTAATTTTGAAAATCTATAGAACATATAGTTTTACTAATTTTTACTTTTTATTTAAATAGTATGTAAAAGATATTTTTAAAAACAAACTTGAATAGTTTTTTTTTAAAGATTTATTTGTATTGAACAAAGTGGACAAGATATTTGTAAATATCTGTAAACATTTACAAATATCTTTAATTTTTCGAATATCCAAAAATCGGATATTAATATTTTTCCGAGACAAAGCAAATCGGAAAATCAAATATCTGTAAATTACGAACCAAATCATAAATACTAAAAATTACGTTACTATCCGCTCTGTGCCAATCCCTAATCAAAACAATAAAGCTCAATGTAACAATTTAGTTAAAATAATATCAGGCAGCTTTTTTGTAACTGTATATCAGGCAGCTTTGAATTACCCTTTTGTAAATAGATCATACAAACAATTCTCACGTCCTCCTTTTTAACGAGTTCTATTGCTACGTATTGGAAATTTTAACAAGATTTTCTTTTTAAATTGGCTCTAGCTTCTAGTTGTAACATTATAATGTATTTCTTTCTCTTAATCATTACTCATTACATTTTTCATCTTTTACAAATGACAAGTACAAATTTGCACCATGGCTAAATCGAACTAAGATCTTATCTAGATGCACTCGTTCCTTGATCGACACATAACAAATGTACCGATTACAATCAAAGAATCATGGTCAAAGATCATAAATTAGGTGTGCGGGTTAGTATGTCGTGCATCCGTCATGCTACAACCATGGATGCAAGAAGAATAATAATAATATTCCATCCGTTTCATATTTAGTGTCGTTTTAGAGAATTTTTTTTGTTACAAAATAAATGTCGTTTTCGTATTTCAATGCAAAATTTATGAATTTTATTTTCCAAATTTATTTTTTATTGGTTGAAATATGGTTAGGTGTATGGGAAATGATGTTTTTATATTGAAAATATGTAAAATTAAATATTTTCTTAATCTGGGTGCAAAAGTCTAAAACGACACTTATTATGAAACAGATGGAGTATCGAGACTATTCCTTATATATACAAAAATGGGTATGTTCATCAGTTTATATGACATTATGTGAATTTGTACGAAGCAAAATGAGACGGGGGAAGAAAAGTTAGGGATGAGAAAGAGAGATGGGTCACGAGTCCGGCGGAATACAACAAGTTGGCTATTTCAGATTCAGACACAAGTCTCCTCCTCATAGACATTGATAGAGTGATGGAGAGGGGCTTTGTCTTTTTTTGTTGTCCTCTAATTTCTCCTTGCTTTGGACACTTTGCAAATACAAATAAATTAGAAGACAAATCACTATATTTTATAGCCATAAACTAATATATATCCCATATATGAATTCAAATATTATTATGTAAAATTAAATATTTGAAGTGATAATATCTTGAAAATATTGATAACATGTTTTTTAAACAATTTTCTAGTGAAATTTTAAGTCAGTATAATAGAACCAGACCAAAGTTGTCCTTCAGTAGGCTATTACCTACCAAGTATATACCAATAGAAGCAGACCAACGTTGTCCTTCAGTCGTCCATTACCTACCTTTTCCTTTATTAGTAATCATGTTTGATCTCCAATTGCAAGTTGCCTCCAAGATAATGTGTGACATTGTTTCTCTTTTCATTTTCCATCTTTTAACATGTTCTTTTTGCTTACCGACCATTCCGTTTCTTTTATAGTTTCTACACCGGACCTTATGTTTTGATTTCCAGTATCTTATGAGAAATTTTTAAAAAATCTCTTACCTTCCCTATATAAATAACCGTCCAGTTTAAATTATTTTCTTGTAACAATTCTGGAGAAATTCACTGTCCAAATTTTACATGGGTAATAAATGGTGAACTAAACCTGAGAAAAGATGAAAAAGTGAGACATATACTAAGGGAAAGGAGCCTTATTGCATCAAAAATTTGAGAGAGTTTCATCTTTTTTTTCTTCAAATACTCTTTTATTTGTATCTAGAATTTATAAATTATTGGATTAGTCATTTGTATAAGTTGTTCCAAATTTTATTTTATTGGAAAATATGAATTTTGTAAATAAAATCTAGTAAAACGAATTCGGTGGGGTTTGGATGATATTTTATAGTGAAAAAAACAATGACTCGAAATACTACCTTCTAATGATGGTATTTGATTTTTATTTTTTTTTAAAATAAAAAAATTACTTCATATTTTTAACAAAAAAATGAAACTGTTTGAAATAAAAAAAAATATTTAAAAATCAAATTTTAAAAACTATTATATATTTCTTATATTTCATAAAACGATAAAAACATTAAATTATAGTAATTTAAAATACAAAATATTTTTTTAATAAATATTTAAAATTTAAAAGTTTTTCTAAAAACTCTTTTTCCAAAAAATCCATAAAATTTGTAACTGTTTGAAATAAAAAAAATACTTAAAAATCAAATTTTAAAAACTTTTATATATTTCTTATATTTCATAAAACGATAAAAACATCAAATTATAGTAATTTAAAAATACAAAATATTGTTTTTAAAAAATATTTAAAATTTAAAAGGTTTTCCAAAAACTCTTTTTCCAAAAAATCCATAAAATTTGTAACAAATTTTTTTAAGATTTACTCAAATTTCGAATTTTCTTGGATTTACTTAAATCTTGAATTATCTCAAATCTTTGATTCAATAAGCCCCTCCTCCGCACTCCCCCCTCCCTAAAAAAACTATGTTAGAAGCTTAAAAACAGTAAATATATTAAGGGTAATATTCTCTTGTTTTAGTATAAATATACTACATATTTATCATATCTCCATATACCAAAGAAATCTATTTATCATTTTCATTATTAAATTTTTTAAAATTTTAAGCTTAATTTAAAAATAGTTTTCAATAGATATTCTAATTACTTTATGAACTGGCAATTTTTTCTCTGAGCCAAAAATAAAATTTTTACTGGTAAGTTTCTTTGTGTGCAAACAATCCAGAATATGCTATTAGGAATATTAACACATCCTATACGAAATAGTATTAGAATAGAATATTTCCATATTACGTAATCTCTTTTTCTAGATATGATTATGGAAACTTAGAGTTCTATATAAAAAGACTTTGATGTCAATGATCAATAAAATAAGAACTTATTCGATTATATAACTTTTTATGGTATCAGAGCCATGACACTGTTTTTTTTTTTTTTTGGATATTCCTTTTTAAAAATCATATTTGAATTCTCAAAACTCGCAACTCACGACACTTTGATTACGATTCTCTGATCTCGACACTAAAAGAAACTCGACTCACAAACCTATAATGAATGGGCACAAAACCTACGTGTTGCTTTAGGCGCACAAAAGAATTTTGCCTTCATCAACGGCATCATACGTAAGTGATCATTATAATTTTTGATTGTTTGTTTGTCGTTTCTTTGTGTAGAGGAAAACACCAATTGCTGTAAGACTTTGTAATTTTTTTTAGTGTTTTTGTAGTATTAGTGTTTCATTATAGTCTTCTACTGATTATTTTTATATTGACCATTTAGGTGAACCGGTGAAATGACAAACTCCAGATCCAAGAGAAGAAGCAAAAAAACTTTGTAATTTGTTTTTAAGTTTGTTTCAGTTTGGACCAAAAACTTATGTATAGTTATGTTTGATATTTTGTTGGATGTTTTCTGAAACTTAACTTAGGTAATATGTTTGTTGCGCGCATTGCATCGCATTGCATCAAACAAGTGTGTAACTTAAACTCAAGTAATATGTTATGTTTAATTCTATTTTTTGTGCCTTTTTGCATTTTTTTCTTTATTTACGGGTAACCTGCTTAACCCGCATCATTGTTGCAGGGCAGATGCGGTTCTCCAACTATACTCTTGCGGGTTATGCATGTATTTCCTATGAGTCAAAAAGTGATTCGTGACATGTGGTGGGGCAGGTCTTGCGGAGCGGATCCGACCCGCTTCCTAAAACTACTTGTGTGAATGTAACTAGATTCTCTGATACTACTAGAATTATGAACTGAAAAAGAGGATAAGTGTTAATTAGTAGGTACATTGTCATATACTGTATATAATAACTGAACATTGTGCAGTTGGAGTGTAATTACAGAGGTCAACGGGTCAACAACATCCATCGTCTCCTTTATGACAATTATGCATGATGTCCAATCCCGAGATTCTGATTAGGCCACGCCATATTCCACTTAATTATCATTTCTTGACTATTTTGGTTCGCTTTTGTAGTGTTAGTTGAAATTAAGAAACTTTAAAAATAACTCTTCAGTTGTGTAGGTGCATGTTTTTCTAAATTCCATATCTGAGTAGACAAATATTCCCACCACAGTTTCATTGCTGCCAATACTATTATTTTTAAATGCTTATATTAAATTAAATATTTAGTAGGCTAAGTTAGTTACAATCGGAAAGATCCTCAATGATAAACTAATAGACGAAAATAACTAAAACAAGATGAAAGATAGATATGGTTAAGAAAAAAAGAGTCCCAATGAGAAGTTTCACTTATACTCATAAAGTCTGCATTCGAAAGAACGCATAATCGTCAAAATCGACTTTAAAGAACTCAATCAATGAATACCATCACCTACACTCATCAGCTACGACCTCCTTCATCCATAGTGCACTTTTCAACGTCAAATTCATCAATGGAATCAGAGATATTGTTACCCTCAATTGTGTCCCTATCACCAACCTATATGTTCGCCGATGATTTTGAGATTCACATAGTCTCTTCGATAAACTTTTTTGGTTTTAAAGTTGATCATGCTCGTTTCAGTGTCAAATCAAGTCAACTAGGACTTCATACTCTCGATGTTGCCTACGATCCTGGAGTTTCTCACCTAAAGCTCTTGGTGGTCAACATTCCAACTTCTCATAGGTGCATCAAAGTCATTTTTGACTATCAATTGTTCTTTGGAACAATTGCTGTAGGGATAAAGATGAAGCTTCCCCCATGAGTTTCTTCATACTGCTGAGCATGACTCGTCTCTTAACATCTCTATCTTTAGTTTTGTTGTAACGCTTTCGGTGATGAAGAGATTGGGAGTGCCGCATATCCAGCTTTGTGAAGAACCATCGATGTTTGAGACAGCGTAATGTTATGAAGAAGTAGCAGTGACATTGTAACGAGTTAATCTAGCGAAACCACACTCTTGCATAGTAGATTCGGCGGTCACTAGGAGGAGGAGCGTGAGAGGACGTTACGAAGTGGAGGCGGAAAGAACGGGGAAAAGGCGGAGCAAAACCAAAGATTTGAGAGAGTAGAGCCGCCTCCGCTGATGGTTATGGCGGTCTGAGGAGGTGAGATGTGGTGGGGATGCATCTGAGATGACGAAGGAAACAGACCTGGTGAACTCACCCTCCAGCTTAGTAGATCCAGAACTCACACTGAGAAGAGCGGCGGTGACGAGAGTGGTGCTAGAGTTGGCGACGACAAGGGGAACGTGGGAGATGGTGAAAACGAGTGGAGAGTTTACAACGGCGAGAGGAGTGTGAGTGGCAGCGGTGAAGGAAGGGGCGTGAACGGCAGAGTAGTCGACTCTTCTAGTGAGCAACATTGATCTAGAATTCAGAGAGAATGATCCGGCATGGCAGCAAGCAACGAACCAAAGGGGCTTCGAAACGGAATTCATGTCCACACTACATGAAACCATCAGAAAGAAGAACAAACCGAAGCATAAAAGGAGAGATATGAACTCTTTGAGATGACGATAACAGACGACGAGAAGCGTCGAACGAGAAATGAGGAGTAGCAGCTGGTGAGGAGCGAGGAGTAACAATGGCGACGCCGGCGAGCTAGGCTGCAAGCAGCGCCTCAGGTTATGTATAATCCATTGCTGTCAGTTTGTGATGATTAATTTTATTGATTCCCAGTTGAGTAGTTGACAAAAGAAAACTCCCCTAGGCTGAGTGAACGATTTACTTTATACTATGATACTGAAAATTGTTTGACACTAAACATTTCATCTCGGATATGCAAAACACAGATGTCGATTAGACGTTCAACTTATATTAGTGCAGAGTGTTGCATCCAATAATTTTGTGAACGATGGAAGTTTTGAAATATTGTAATACATTTCTTGAATTTTGTAGTTCTAAATTTTTACTATAAATTTTTTAAATCCTTTTTACTTTGTATTAAAGGCTTTTTTGTCAATACTCTTTTCAGGGGAGAAAGAGTGAGATTTGTTTTAGTAACTTTATCATTAATCACTGTAGGAACTGTGTAGTGGTTGAATTTAATGTAATAGTATTGAGAAGGAACAACCAAAACTTTTGTCTATCATATTAGAAAAAACAATCAGATTAATAATTTTGCTTGAAGACCATTGTTTCACTTTCTAATAATGTTTTCGTCAGCCAGCATTCCTTTTAAATATTATATGACCCTCTTTTACTTTATTATAATTTTTTAATGATTGATACTGGATATCCCCGTGATTAATATGTTGACTAGTTTCATAGAATAATGTAACAAACAGTGAAGTTTTATAAGAAAGTTAAGCAAAAACACTCATTGCCTAGTCATGTTCAACTACGAGTGCATAATGATGGTGCGAACCACAATAAGCTTGTTTGGGGTCCCGACCCCCGACCCTCTAACTAAAGCGGGGAAACAAAATATTTTCATTTGCAAAACATTTGAATTTAGAAATGGTATTTGACATTTCATGTTACTTGTATTATTGTCATGTCTGTGAAACTCAAATGAATTGCGTTGATCTAGTGTCCACTTTTTTTTTTTGCGGGAGACGTTTACAAGTTTCTATTTCATTGAGTGGATGTAAATTTTGTTACTCATGAGCAGGGCCGGCTTAACCCAATCAAGGGCCCTAGGGCGAAATTTTTTTTACTTCTTAAAATTTATATTTATTTAATATTTTAAAAATAAATTAATAATATTTTATATATTTTGTAATGCAAATAGAACTTTTATATATTTGGATCCCTTTCAGTTTTATTAATTATTATTTTTTTGTTTTTTTCTATGTAAAAATATGTATTTATAAAAAAATTGGGCCCTTTAACTCTTACTATACGGGGGGACACGGACTTGGGCCCGGGGCGGTCGCACCCCTTGTCCCCCCTGTTAAGCCGGCCCTGCTCATGAGTCATGAACAATTTAAAACACTTTCTACTAGATTAATAATTTTTAGTTTTCCGTTGACATATATTAATATTATGGATATTTGTAATCAGTTAAACGGGTAAAAGTTGTTAACTAGTACGCTCTATAAATATGGTTAAACTAGGTGGTTGGAGAAATTGTTAAGATTGAAAACAAATCTAATGTAAGTCCAACTCCAAGTTGTAAAGATTTGAGTCTGGAGGGGTAGAAAAGACAGTGTAAGGAGTTTGACAAACATGTGATCTAAGTCTACAAACGTAAGAGCATGATTAACTCGGGTTTCTTAAGGTGAGGTTCTTAGCGGAAGTTAAGAAACAGTTTCTTAACTTTCGTTAAGAACCTCACTTTAAGAAACCCGGGTTAATCATGGTCTAAGTGCCAATGGATTCTATTTGAAATTAGCTCGCATGAAAAGTGAAAAAAAATGAAACCAGTCCGGTTGAAAAGTGAAAAAAAAAAATGTATGGATTTAGTGATTAATAGATATGATAACCAGTCCATGAAGTTTTGAGTGCTGAGATCGCAGGATCAAAATATTGTGATCATATCACTCGATACA
Organism: Sinapis alba; assembly: GCA_012274485.2. Lineage (NCBI taxonomy): Eukaryota > Viridiplantae > Streptophyta > Magnoliopsida > Brassicales > Brassicaceae > Sinapis > Sinapis alba. The sequence continues at coordinate 272,418 of MU105792.1, read as the reverse complement.
AAATAAAACAAAGTTTTAAGACCAATTAATTATTCCAAATAATGTGCACTCTACATATCTTGAACATTAAAAAAATTTCTAAGCTGAAAAATTATAAATTGGTATTCAAACAAGTTGAAGGCAAATTTATAAATTGGTAAGCGTTGATAAGATATGAAGATTATTTTAATGTTTCCAAAATAGAAATAAATTGGTCTAATGTTTTAGGCGCCAAGGAGAACATTCCATCTTTAGGGATCATATGAAATTGAGTGTTTTCAGTTCTGGAAAGTGTTTGGCAGGTTGAATTTCTTTTTAAGGTTGAATCTTAGTGAGATAATCCCAAGTATGAGCATGTGTGAATGGCAATGGAGTGATCCAAGGTGTGGTATGACCGTCTGAGATATATTTGCCGATGCTTCTTGATCTATATTGGAGCCAAATTTGAATATGTAAATATGCCTTGACGATCCAAAAATATCCAAGTAGTGAATTTTGCTTTGAACCATATGTAGCATATGGGTCTCAAACTCCTCATTTTCGGGTCAAAGTTGGTATATAATATATGATGTTTAAGATGTTTGTGAAATGTGAACCGTATGAATTAGCGAATTACTTTAGAACGATTCACAATAATTAATTTGTACTAGATCTAAGCGCGGGTATTATTTGGTTAATTATAAAAATAAATATTAAATAAATTTATAATTTTTATTACATATTTATAATATTTAAAAATTGTCTCTTAAATATTTATTTTTTGGTATAATATTTCTAAAACAATATTTTATAGATAGTAAAAGTAAGATATGTATAGATAGTAAAAGTAAATGTTGTATATCAAAAAAATATCGTATACCAAAAAAATATTGTATAGATAGTAAAATTAAGATATGTATAGTTAGAGAACATTAACTATTGTATGTTTAGTTAGAGAAATATTAGGTATGACCAAAAATAATGAATTAAATGAAAGGATCCAAACAACCTTGTATAGGTAGATTTTTTAAAACTCATTTCCTTTTAATAGTATAGATTTCTTTTTAATAGTATAGATTGTTGAAAGTTATTTATTTATATTTGAATATTTATAAAAAGGAAATATTATATTTTAACCTTTAATATCTTTTGTTAACTAGTTAAGCGGTTTGTAATTCAAAATTAATTAATTAATTACCGGTTTTGAACCCAAAAGTATTCTCTAGCTCAATCTTTCTTTTAGAAATGCTCTAGTTCAATCTTTATAGTCGGAACTTTAAGTACATCGTTTATTTTTCACATTATTACTAAGTCTATACTAAACTGTTTAAAATATTTACCCAATCAGAATATCATAAAAACAGTTTTATAGTCAAATAAAATGTATTGCTATTATTAAAAGTCGGAACTTATTTCTGAAATAAAAACAAAAGGAAAAACAGAAACAGAAATCTAAAACTGTCAGAGAGTTTGAATCACGTCCAGGTCACTGGATGCAAGAAGAAAGCGAAACCAATTAAATCCCGTAAAAACAGAAAACAATAAATAATAAAAACTGAAGTTAATGTCCTAACGTGACACGTGGTCACACCTTACCATACACTTACCCTATAATTTTCTTATCCGAAAAATAATCATCTCCAAGTTAAAATAATTCATAAAATAATAATAAATAAATCACTCTTTCTTCGTCATTTCACTATAAATACAACACCACACTCTCATCTTCTACATCACAATAAACACAAACTTCACTACCAAAAAAAACAAAAAAAAAAACAGAGAGAAAGACAGAAAAACAAAAAAAAAGAAAGACAAAGAAAAAAATAAACAATTTTTTCTTTTTTTTTCTTTTTCCTCTAAAGTTTACGTTTTGTGACTTTTGTCTATCGTGTTTTTTTTTTTTTCCTCCAATGGGAGCTTTTGAAACAGAAAAAACCGCTAAAGATGCGGCGGCTCTAGAGACACAGTCTTCACCGGAAGAGTTCAATCAGCCGTCTCCTCTCCGTAAAATAATCTCAGTCTCTTCCATCGCCGCCGGTGTACAATTCGGGTGGGCCCTACAGCTCTCTCTCCTGACACCTTACGTCCAGCTTCTTGGCATCCCTCACAAATGGTCCTCTCTCATCTGGCTCTGTGGTCCCGTCTCCGGCATGATTGTCCAGCCCATCGTCGGCTTCCACAGCGACAGATGCACGTCAAGATTCGGTCGTCGCCGTCCTTTCATCGCCGCAGGAGCCGCCATGGTGGCCGTAGCCGTGTTCTTGATCGGATACGCGGCGGATATCGGCCATAAAATGGGAGACAAACTCGAACATACGCCGAGGGTTCGAGCCATAGGGATCTTCGCCCTCGGGTTCTGGATCCTCGACGTGGCTAACAACACTCTCCAAGGACCTTGCCGTGCTTTCTTGGCCGACTTAGCCGGTGGAGACGCTAAAAGAACGCGAGTCGCAAACGCGTTTTTCTCTTTCTTTATGGCGGTTGGAAACGTTTTGGGATACGCGGCTGGCTCTTTCACCAACCTACATAAAATGTTCCCTTTCGCTATGACCAATGCATGCGATCTTTACTGCGCTAATCTCAAGAGTTGCTTCTTCTTATCCATCACACTTCTTCTCATTGTCACCGTCACGTCTCTTTGGTATGTAAAAGATAAACAATGGTCTCCCCCGCCGGTAACCCCCGGCGAGGAGAAGACCAAGAGTGTTCCATTCTTTGGAGAAATCTTTGGAGCTTTTAAAGTCATGGAACGTCCCATGTGGATGCTTCTTATCGTCACGGCACTAAACTGGATCGCATGGTTCCCGTTTCTTTTGTTTGATACTGATTGGATGGGTCGTGAAGTGTATGGTGGAGACTCAGAAGGAGACGAGAGGTTGAAGCAAATCTACAACAAGGGAGTACAGTCTGGTGCATTGGGGCTTATGTTTAACTCTATTGTTCTTGGTTTCATGTCACTTGGTGTTGAGTGGATTGGTAAGAGAGTGGGTGGAGCTAAAAGGCTTTGGGGTATTGTTAATTTCATTCTCGCCATTGGCTTGGCCATGACGGTTCTCGTCACGAAATTGGCGGCGGATTACCGGAAAGTTGCCGGTCCTTATGCCGGACCGTCGCCTGGTATTAGAGCTGGAGCGTTAAGTCTCTTTGCTGTTCTTGGTATTCCATTAGCTGTAAGTATTACTGCTTTTGTCTTTTTTATGTGTTTTATTACTTTTAAATATTTTGGCTAAATATAATATTAACAAATTCATACTTTTTACAGATTACTTTCAGTATTCCGTTTGCACTAGCCTCCATATTTTCAAGCAGCTCCGGCGCCGGCCAAGGTAAATTTTGTTTTTAATTTAGTTTAATTTACAAAATCTATAATTAAAAAAAATTATTAGCATTTAATAAATTCAAAGTTTGATTTGATAGCATTTTTAATAATTTCAAAGTCTAATTTGAATAAATCAATGAGAGATTAATCAAGTTTTCTTTTTCCTTTTTTTGCAAAGAAAAATAAGGGAGTAAATTTTCCCTTTTAACTTTTTTTCCCCAAAATATTGTGTTAACAATTTATTACAAGTTTATATATTTAAGGGCAATTCTCTTAAATAACCCTTTTAAAATTTTTGTCACAAAAATAGCCATAGAAAAATAAAATGATCAAAATAGCATTTTTTTTTTGAAATTTTCAATTTTTTATTTTATTTTTGAAATTTGAAACCCTATCCCCAAACCCACCCCTTAACTCTAAACCCTAAATTCTAAATTAGTTAACCTTAGGGGTATAAATGCATATAAATAAAAAAATTTAGCTTCTAAAAAAAATTATTTTGATCATTTTCTTCTTTAAGAACTATTTTTGTGAACAACAAACTAAAAATGGTTATCTAAGGAAATTTCTTTATATTTAATTGGGTGAGATTATTAGCTTAATTATATTAATTGACATCTGTATGTTATCAAGTTATCCATGGTTTCGTTGAAACAAATAACAGTTTCATTTGTAGATTAATTAAATAACTCAATTTATTTATTTTCTTTTTGCAGGACTGTCGTTAGGAGTTTTAAATTTAGCAATTGTGATACCACAAATGATAGTGTCACTAGGAGGAGGACCTTTCGACGCCCTTTTTGGCGGTGGAAACCTACCGGCGTTTATAGTTGGAGCAATCGCAGCGGCGATCAGTGGAGTATTAGCTATAACTGTTTTACCTTCGCCACCACCGGACGCACCTGCTTTAAAGACAGGAGCCATGGGACTCCATTAGTTTACTTTATGTTTAATTTTCTTTATGAAACTCATCATCAAATACAGTTCTATTGTGCAAAACTGCAAAACCCAAAACAAAAAAAGAACCGAAGGTGGTAAAAAATCTAATAAGCTTGGGTTGTCTGTATTTCACCCTTCTTTTAGTTTCTTGTTTTTGTTACCGATATCAAATTGGAATAGATTTTGTTTTTGTTTTGTTTTTTAAATTACGTTTGTTTTGCCTTGTGTTTGACTTTGGTAAAAAGATCTTCAAAATACAAAAAAGAAAAAACTGATAATAATTTATCGCAGTGGTTTAAACATGAAATATAAATATACTCCCTCCGTTTCATATTATTTATCGTTGTAGGGAAAAAATTTCGTTTCAAAATAAGTGTTGTTCTAGAGTTTCAATGCAAAATTCATTAATAAGATTTTCCATTTCATTTTCCTATTAGTTGAAATGTGGTTATGTGTATAAGTAATCATGTTTTTATTTTGGAAATATACAAAATCAAATCATATGTTTTCTTAATATGTGTGCATAAACTTAGAACGACAAGTAATATGAAACATAGTGACTAATAGTTTTGCGTGTTTTAACTCCATAATGAAAAATCAAACTTGGGCAATGTAAGACATATTTTTTTGTGTGTTTAATTATATGAATCACTCTGTTTACTGGACCCAACCAAGTTTATGGATTCGTGTTGAATAGCATGAGCCTGAGCCTTTGAGGCCTAAACTGTCCAACACTGAAACCGGGCCTTTAAAGGCCTTGCTCAATATGTGTGCAAAGCAGTTTTTACATCAGACAACTTACTAGAGTCGATCATATTAACCAGATATGAATCAAACCAAAGCAACCAAAGTTAAAAAAAGAAACCAAGCAATACCAATATTAATCCAAGGCGGTGGAAAAGTGGAACGGTGCTGAATTGATAGAACATAATTGATTGGAAACAGACCATATGTATACCAAAGTGACGAAAAGATTGCATATACCTCTCGGCACAAATTTCAACCTCACCTCATGATGCAGGCTTGTAGTTTATATAAGCTTGATATAACAATGACGAGGACAAATTGTTAGCTTGGATCCATTTTACACGATTCGGGCTGAAACGGTTAAGTTGTATGACTTCCATGATTAGTAAATAATTTCTTTTTTGTCTGATTAGTAAATAATTAAACACTTCTGAACACATCAAAATTAAATGAATTGGATATACAGGCTGTTTTGTAAGAAATTAACTCTTCTTTTGGAGTGTTACAGGAAAAAAAAAACTCTTCTTTTGGATGGAAGAATACTAACTATGACAGCTCAATTGGCTTAATCGCATGTGTTGGTGCTATTATGCCTCTGGACAGTAAGAAAAGTAATTTATGTTAAAAATGGTATTAACAAAAGCTGGTTTTAGACCCTAGATAAAATTAATGCATTTAAGTGATTCATTAAAATTAATCGCACGTGAATTTGTGTTTTAAACTTGGTTGGGTCCAGTAAACAAACAGAGTGATTCATATAATCAAACACAAGAAAAAATATGTCTTACATTGCCCAAGTTTGATTTTTCATTTTGGAGTTAAAACACAAATTCACGTCACCTATTGACTACTGTTAGAGCATCCACAATGGTGGATTCCATTATGGAATCCCTATAAAAAAAGTTTTTTTTTTTTATTTTATAATCAACCAATCGCATGTCGCCACGTGTTGTAAACAGTGTAAGTACCGATCTTTATTTAGAGATTCTAAGGATCGAATCCTTAAGTTTTAGTAAAGTCCACTGTTTATTTAATTATTTTTTCGCTAAGGACTCCCCTTAAAGATTCCTTGTTGCGGGTACTCTAAACCAATTACTTGAATCATTCTTGATTGCCAAAACTAAGAGACCCCAAAAAGGATCTCTAGGTTAAGGAACTTTCTTAAAAATTCAAAAAAAAAAATGAACATGAACCATGTCCTTAGAGCTAAGGCTCTGATTAAATGGTACTTGACTTATATTCATTACTTGCTTCGTACTTTCTTTGGAAAATCAAGTATTTGGCATTGTCAAATCAAATAACAAGTTAATAAATTTTATTACTTGTAAATCCAGGTCAAGTATCAAATATCATTATTTTTTTCTAATATCCTTTGTTACTTGTTATTCATTACATGTTTTATAAAATATTTGTTATCCGCTAGAAAATACTTATTATTCATTAAGAAATACTTATTACTCGTTAAAATTACTTGTTACTCGTTAAAAAAAAAACTTATTTCATGTGTTTTATTCAAGTACTTGTTAGCAATCAAATATTTTATAGTCAAGTATTTGATTTTGACAGGTAATAAAGTAACTTACAAATATTATTTTTCTCCGAATACTTGATAAAATAAATATTTGATTTAAGTAAGTCAAGTAGCAATTACAAAATAAAACTATTTAAATGAGGCAAGTTAAGTAGTAATTATCTGAAAATTCGCAAGTACATGCTTTGTATACAACCCTACTTAGAGGGTAGTAGATATATACTTGGTTTGTTTTTGTATCCAAACTTTGCATCTAGATACTAATATCAAAATGTTGTTAGTTTAGACACTATCGCATTTTCCGCTAAAACCTTAAAATTACAATTTTTTGCCAAAACTTTAAAATCACATTTTCCACCAAATCCAGAAAATTATAATTTTCCTTCAAAATCAGAAATCTTTTTTTTTCACCCAAAATTGAAAAATTGGAAAATACGTTTTCACGCCAAAATTTTAAAAGCATGTTTTCCACCAAATCCGATGAGAAGTATGACTGGGAGAGCGGTCATTCTCACAGCAAGACCCACTGTCAACAACCATTCTCATAACAATCAATGTGAAATCCCAATAACCTCAATGACTGACTAGCGAGATCTCCGACTGACTCACCACTGTTCTTTAGCAGCAAGCATGAGTCATCGACTTTGACGAGCCACCAAAACCATTGAACTCTCATACATATCCGCTGCACATATATCTAGATGAACAAAGAAAAAAAAAGAAATATGTCTCTAATAAACCAATACAGAACGTTTCAAGATCACTAAATGAATGCAGATACCTATTTAATAAAATTTATTTTGGTTATTTTGATTTTTTAAAATTATTTTATGATAAAAATAAATTTAGTGTTATCTTAGATTCTTTCTCACGAAAAAAAGATTTTGGATAAATCTTACTCCCTCCGTTTCATATTACTTGTCGTTCTAGGTTTATTGACACATATTAAGAAAACATATGATTTTGTATATTTCCAAAATAAAAACACAATTACCTATACATCTAACCATATTTCAACCAGTAGAAAAATAAAAACACAATTACCTATGAATCTTATTAATAAATTTTGCTTTGAAACTCTAAAACGACAGTTATTTTGAAACGAAATTTTTTTTCTACAACTAATATGAAACGGAGGGAGTATAAGATAAACGAAATTCATTTAATAAGCTTGGGTTGTCTGTATTTCACCCTTCTTTTAGTTTCTTGATTTTGCTACCGATATCAAATTGGAATAGATTATGTTTTGTTTTTTTTTTAAATTATGTTTGTTTGGCCTTGTGTTTGACTTTGGTAAAAAGATCTCCAAAAAAAAAAAACCTGATAATAATTTCTTGCAGTTGTTTAAACATGAAATATAAATTTGAATAGTTTTGGCAATCAAGAATGATTCAATTAATTGGTTTACAATAGTCAATAGGTGACGTGAATTTGTGTTTAACTCCAAAATTAAAAATCAAACTTGGGCAATGTAAGACATAATTTTTCTTATGTTTGATTATATGAATCACTCTGTTTACCGGACCCAACCAAGTTTATGGGTTCGTGTTGAATAGCCTGAGCCTTTAAGGCCTAAACACTGAAACCGGGCCTTTAAGGCCTTGCTCAATATGTGTGCAAAGCAGTTTTTACATTAGACAACTTACTAGAGTCGATCATATTAACCATTAACCAGATATGAATCGAACTAATGCAACCTAAGTTAAAAATGTAACCAAGCCATGCGGTGGAAAAATGGAACGGTGCTGAATTGATAGAACATAATTGATTGGAGACAGACCATATGTATACCAAAGTGACGAAAAGATTGCATATACCTCTCCGCACAAATTTCAACCTCACCTCATGATGCAGGCTTGTAGTTTATATAAGCTTATAATGATCGTGTGATATAACAATGACAAGGACAAATTGTTAGCTTGGATCAATTTTACACGATTCGGGCTGAACAGTTAAGTTGTATATGACTTCCATGATTAGTAAATAATTAAACACTTCTGAACACATCAAAATTAAATGAATTGGATTTTTTTTTTTTTTTTTTGAAACACAGGCTGTTTCAAAAATTAAATGAATTGGATATACAGGCTGTTTTGTAAGAAATTAACTCTTCTTTTAGAGTGTTACAAAAAAAAAAATCTTCTTTTAGATGGAAGAATACTACTCCCTCTGTTTCATAATAATTGTCATTTTAGATTTGTGCATACGGATTAAGAAAACATTTAATTTTACATATTTTCTATATAAAAACATCATTTCCCATACACCTAACTATATTTCAACCCATAAAAAAATAAAATAAAAAATTAAGTTCATAAATTTTGCATTGAAATGTAAAAACAACACTTATTTTGTAACAAAAAAAATTTCTAAAACGACACTTAATATAAAACGGAGGGAGTAATTGTCACAGTTCAATTGGCTTAATCGCATGTGTTGGTGCTATTATGCCTCTGGATTTGATCCATAGTAAGAAAAATATTTTACGTTAAAAATGGTATTAACAAAGGCCGGTTTTGGACCCTAGAGAAAATTAATGCATAAGGTCCGAATTTTCTTAAAAATTCAAAAAAAAAAAACATCAACATGAACCATGTCCTTAGAGCTAAAGAGCATGATTAAATGGGGTTTTTAGAAGGGTTCTTAGGGGAATGGGTCACATGAATAGTGTAAGAACCGGTTCCTAAAACTCTTAAATAAGAACCGGTTCTTAAGAGTTTCTTGCACTGTTTGCGGGTCCCACTGACACGTGGCGACCCGCGATTGGTTCATTTTTCTTTAAAAAAAAAATTAAATTAAAAGAAAAATAAAAAAACTAGAACCCCAAATGGGTTCTAGGGTTAATTATGCTCTAAGTTATGATTAAAAGGTACTTGACTTATATTCATTACTTGCTTCGTACTTTTTTGGAAAATCAAGTATTTCAAGTCAAATAACAAGTTAATAAATTTTATTACTTACTTGATCAAATTTCATTATTTTTTCTAATATTTTCCTTGTTACTTGTTATTCATTACTTGTTTTATAAAATATTTGTTATTTGCTAGAAAATACTTATTATTCATTGAGAAATACTTATTACTCATTAAAATTACTTATTACTCGTTAAAAACTTATTTCATGTATTTTATTCAAGTACTTGTTAGTAATCAAATATTTTATAGTCAAGTATTTTATAGTTAGGTACACCGGAAAAACATATTATCTAAGCTACATGAGCTATTACAGAGATCTATCAAACAATATGAACGAATAATAAAAAAAAAAAAAACTAAAATGAGAGTGGAAAGAAAATTGACAATAAAGCCTAAGCCTCCAATACTGGTGAAGGTTAATCCAATAAACAATGACTTCTCAAGGGCTGGGGTGTCCAAGGCCAACCGCAAGGTCCGACAGTGGTGTATCGTCAAGTAGGTCACCACCAGAGGCATCCTTCGGCCACAACGCCAGTTCATAGAAAAAAACTGACTCTCGTAACTCTAATCCACCGCAAATCACTTAAGTCTCATCTTTACCATATCTCCAAACCCACTTTTTTACTATAAACCTTAAAGTCTAAATTAGTTAACTATAGGAATATAAATGCATATTAATAAAAAATTTAGCTTCTAAAAATATATTTTAGTTATTTTCTTCTTTAAAAACTATTTTTGTAAAGAACAAACTAAAAGAGACTATAAGAGAATTTCCCTACTTATTTAATAAAATTTATTTTGGTTATTTTGTTTTTTATAAATTATTTTAGGGCAATTCTCTTAAATAGCCCTTTTTAAGTTTTTGTCACAAAAATAGCCCTCAAAAAATAAAATGACCAAAATAGACTTTTTTTTTTTGAAATTTTGATTTTTTTTTATTTTTTTTTTGAAATTTGAAACCCTAACCCCAAACCCACCCCTTTACTCTAAACCCTAAAGTCCAAATTAGTTAACCCTAGGGGTATAAATGCATATAAATGAATTTTTTAGCTTCTAAAAAAAAACATTTTGGTTATTTTCTTCCTTAAAAGCTATTTTTGTGACAAACAAACTAAAAAGGGCTATCTAAGGGAATTTCTCATTATTTTACGATAAAAAGAAATTTAGTGTTATCTTAGATTCTTTCTCACAAAGAAAAAAAAAGATTTTGGATAAATCTTATAAGATAGAGCAAACAAAAAAATTAATTAATTTGCTTTAGTAAAAAAAGAATGGTGGCGCAGGAGAGTGACGGGTAAGAGAGTCTTCATCAGTCATTTAAGTTTCTCTCTAAAAAGGCGTTTCCTTTCTTTTTGGTTCAAAACCTCCACTCAATCCTCCAGATCTCCTTCTCCGATCTACAAATCTCCTTTGAGAAACCACCAACTAGTAGCCCTGAAGTCAATTCCTGCTTCGATCTCTCTCATCTCTCAACTCCGATCTGGGTTTGAAGAAACAGCACAAAAAGATTCGATTTTGGCGGCAGAAGAATGGCGGAATCAGGAGGTGGAGGAGGAGGGTGGCGAGATTCTTATAAAGGGATGTCTTCTGATAACATCAAGGGCTTGGTCTTGGCCATTTCCTCTAGCTTATTCATCGGAGCTAGCTTCATCGTTAAGAAGAAAGGTCTTAAGAAAGCAGGAGCCACTGGCACTAGAGCTGGTACACCTCTCTCTCTCTCTACTGCATTGTGGTTTCAACTGGAGCAAAAGCTTGTGTCTTTGATAGATTAGTAACGAAATTTCACAGCTTTGGAACTTCACACACATTGTTGTTATGTTAGGTTTTTGTTTTGGTAGTTTAACTCAATGTGGTACTGGTTAGGTGTTGGTGGGTACTCTTATCTTTACGAGCCTCTTTGGTGGATCGGCGTTACAACAAGTGAGTCCATGTTCCTTGGTGTTTGCTATCTTTAAACCCTTCTTCTTACTGATACTCTTTTGTGCTGCTTCCAGTGTTACTTGGTGAGATTGCCAATTTTGCTGCTTATGCATTTGCACCTGCTATACTTGTTACTCCTCTTGGCGCACTCAGTATCATTATCAGGCAAGCGGACATACACTTTTATATGCGATTCAGTCACTTGTTTTGCCTTTTCTCTTACATTTATTGACGTTTTTCTTTCTTTGAATCTCAGTGCTGTCTTAGCTCATATCATATTACTGGAGAAGCTACACATCTTTGGAGTTCTTGGCTGTGCCTTATGTGTTGTGGGTTCCACTACAATTGTCCTGCATGCCCCTCAAGAACAAGAGATTGGTTCTGTGCTTGAAGTTTGGAATCTTGCAACAGAACCAGGTGCGTTTGTTTGGTACCTTCTGATGATTCTTTGTTCCCTTCTATTCAGTTTTCTAACTTTAGTCTAGTTTTGTTGCAGCATTCATGTTCTATGCAAGCCTGATCATTGGTGCAGCTGTGTTTCTCATCATCCGTTATGTGCCTCAGTATGGGCAGACCAACGTAATGGTCTATATCGGTATTTGCTCGCTTGTGGGATCATTATCGGTATGTTGTTTCTGTTAATGTCCAGTTTGTAAAATCGTATTTTTCTCTGAAAAGAAAATGATGTTTATAAACATGTGAACAGGTAATGAGCGTTAAAGCACTTGGAATAGCATTGAAGCTGACATTTTCTGGAACAAATCAATTATTTTATCCTCAGACTTGGGTATTTACCTTGGTCGTACTTACCTGTGTGGTTACCCAATTGAACTACTTAAATAAGGTAACTATTAGTTAAGTGTAATCTTTTGTAGAATTAGATGTCTCTCCCTTGGTTACTAAGCTAATTGCATTTCACTTGCAGGCACTTGATACATTCAATACAGCTATAGTATCTCCTATATACTATGTAATGTTCACATCACTAACTATATTGGCCAGTGTTATCATGTTTAAGGTAATCTTTCGCCACAAAATTTATGTACCGTTGTATGTGGATTTTTTGCTTTGGTACATGAATCAAGTCACTGCTTTTTGTTTTTTAAAACAGGACTGGGATAGGCAAAATGGTACTCAAATTGTCACAGAGATGTGTGGATTTGTTACAATACTTTCAGGCACTTTTCTTCTCCATAGAACCAAGGACATGGTCGAGGGTGCGCTATTTTATTTCCCTTATAGCACTTCAACAGAATCTATACTCTCTACCTGCTATGACTATGAGGAACAGTGATATGCATAATATATGTATATACACAATCCTAGCTAGAGTCTCAGTCATGATTAAAAATAAGATTGCCATGTGATGTATGCTTATAATCTTAAATTAAGTGTTTGTATCCATATGGAGTTTGCAACTGATTGTTATTGCTATGTTATTACAGGTTCACCGGTTATATTACCAGTGCGTATAAGCAAGCATGCCAATGAGGATGGGTTTGAATCAGAAGGCATTCCACTAAGACGCCAAGAATCTCTCCGGTCACCTTAAAAAGATTTATTGCTTTGTTTTCTGGTCTACTGCGATAACCGCAAGCCAGAGAGCCTCAACTTTTTTTTCCCTTATCTCAGTCTACATGGATCATGGTTCTTGTGTCCTAACAAACACTGATGGTTCAAGAAGATAGAGGAAAGTAAAAAAAGATGCAAAGAGGACGAGATCTCACATCATATCTTTCTTATTCTTGGTAAATAGGCTGTTACTTCATCAAACATACGGTGTTAGCCACACACCCACGCATAAACCCTTTTGTGACCTTGAAATTTTTTTTATTAAACAGAGATGGGTTGTGTGCTTAAATTGGTCTTTTACAAGCAAAGGTTTTCAATTCAAGATTTGCATCTTCTTGGTTGGTTTAAACCATTTGACAAAATGGAAAACAGAGACTTTGACAATTATAAAACACATGGTTAGTCAATAGTAGTTTGATGAGGTGGAGTTATTACATTGATGATTATAGATAGAGACAACCTTTTATGTTCTTATTTTCCTCAATCAATCACTCCACTGGTAGATGAGATGTCAAACTAAAACTGCATTATGTCCCTCTCCAGAACTCATACATCTCATAACTTATAGAGAGTTAATCGCCAATTTAAAACATAGCAGCAGCATTCAATCTCTTAACATTAAAACTTTCAACTTTCACATATGGAAGAATGTTTTAACATATAAGGCTATAAAGTATAAACTACCTAAAATGGAAAATTAGAGTCGACTAATTGATAAAGGGCAATTCTCTTAAATAATCATTTTTAAGTTTTTGTCACAAAATAGCACTAAAAAAATAAAATGACCAAAATAACATTTTTTTTTTTGAAATTTTCAATTTTTTTTTTTTTTTTGAAATTTGAAACCCTATCCCCAAACTCACTCCTTTACTCTAAACCCTAAAGTAGTTAACCCTAAGGGTATAAATGCATATAAATAAAAAATTTAGCTTCTAAAAAACCTATTTTAGTCATTTTCTTCCTTAAGAACTATTTTTGTGAAAGAACAAACTAAAATTGGCTATCTAAAGGAATTTTTCAATTGTGATAAAGCAATCGTTTTAAAATAGCAAATAAATATGCTCAACCCATATGAAAAAAAAAAAAAAAAAAGAGAAACTTGTAGTAGTTGAACTATAAAAGGAACAGAGAAGAAAAAAAAAGAACAGAGCAAGGAACCGAACATCACCAACAAACACACAAACTGTGTGTCTTGTATTTGTGTATCTCATTGGTTCTCTCTCTTCTTCTTTCTACTTTCTTGTTTCTTGATCGATCCTAGACAAATGGCGGTGAACAGTAAGTGTTCCGAAGAGTTTAGTTTTCCGTTGCTCCCTTCCCGAGTTTCCGGCATCGGTTCACCTCCACTGTGGAAACACCCGCCGGAGAGTTTCCGTCGAGGAGATAACGACCAGTCGAGGAGCTTCTCTTACGTGGAAAGGAGAAATCTTTGGACAGATAAAGCAGAGGAGAAAATGGATATGTTGTGGGAAGATCTCAACGAAGAAGAACTTCCACCGAGAAGCAAGAGTCTTAGGATAGAGCCTGGTGGAGAGAAGAGATCGTCTTTGTTAATCGACGAGAGTTCCGCCGTGGCCGTGGGTTGCGGGAAGAAGTTAACGAAGAAGAAGAAGAAGAGAAGTCCGAACGTGTTGGTGTTGATGAGAGTTTTGAAGAAGCTTCTTGTTTTACGAAGTTCATCTCATTCACGGTGAATGATTCTCACCGTTTTTAACTGAGTGAGGGGGTTTTTGTGTAGAATTCATAAGTTACAGGGCTTTTGTGGAGGAATAAACTATAATTTATCTCAAACAAGCAAAAACGAAAGTCTTTGTTGGTTTTTTCGTGGGGGCTTGATTTGAACATCAGTGAATTTATAAGGTGAAAATGAGAGGAGGGTAGAATTAGACGGTTAGTTTTTGTATGATTTTACCGCCAGAACACACTTAAGTTCTATTTGAAACTTTCCAATTGTGTTGATTTGATATTTGCCTTTTATGCAAGAGTTGATATCACTAACAAATGTGATATCTGAATATATCATTTGATTCAGATTTTGATGATACAAGATAAACCAATATTAATATAATATAACAGACACACAATAGCAGTAAAAGATGACAATAACTATTAGTAGTACTACATCTCTGTATCACCAGTTATACGTAGTTGAACCAAGAGACGTAGAAACGAATATTTTTTTTACACTGTACTTTATGCAAATAAAAATCGAAGTACATAAAGAAATTCAAAACCTTTTATACAGTGGATGACCATGAATCTTTGGCAATGACCATGAATCATATTCAAGAATCAAAAACTAGAATAAAAATTTCTCCGGGATCGTTGGGAGATCATTGGAAGAAAACAAAAGGAAAACAAAAGAAAAACAAGACTTTAATGTAAGAGTCAATGCATGATAATCACATTGGATTTTATGAATACATCCAGCATAATAATAGACTCATTAACGAAATAGTTTGTTTTATTTTTGATTTATTTAATTTAGGTAAAAACCAATTTATATCAATAATCAAAACAAAATATACTTACTAATAACGAATATCACAAATATGTATTTAAAGAAATTAGATCATCAATGCTCAAATTTATGTCGTAAATTATTTTATGCATTTAAAATAAATGTTTTAAGTTTACCTACTACTACTCTATTGACCACTGCCAATCCCCAACCGACGCGAATCTTCAAAATCGGGTTACGGACTCAGCTTCGGGTTTCCCTAAACCGGTTCCGAAATTCTCAGTCTATCTGACTCTTCAGAACTAAAAAAAGACCTCAACTTCGTCCGAGAATCGCAAGTGGGTCATTAAAAAATTGAAGCTTTTGTCTGCTTTCAGTCTCTCAGCGACGCCTCTTCTCGTTGACTCCATTTTGCTCCTCTTATCTGACAACTCTCAGGTATGAACCTCAAAGATTCCATCTTTCACAGGTGAAATCGATAGCTTAAGAACTGATCTCACTCTCCTTATACGCCTGCACAGACCAAATAAAACTGATGGGTGTGATCGATGTTCAGTGCCCTCCATCGTCTTACATTCTACGAAAGTCTCAACCTTTGAGGAGAAACATCACTACTAGGGTTCATTGTGTTCAAGCGTCAATGGGAGACTCTTTTATCCGTCCACACTTGAGGCAACTAGCTGCTTATCAGCCAATCTTACCCTTTGAGGTAATGCTTCCATTTCTCTCAGATGACTAAGATTGGATTGGATTCACGCAATTTGTGTTTTGCAATTAGGTTCTGTCTGCTCAATTAGGAAGAAAGCCTGAGGATATTGTCAAGCTAGATGCTAACGAGAACCCTTATGGTCCTCCTCCTGAGGCAAGTCCTATCTTATCCCTCACTGTTCATGATTAAAAAGGATGATCCTTTAGTGTTTTCAGAATGCTTTCTTTAGGTTTTTGAAGCGTTAGGCAATATGAAGTTCCCTTACGTCTATCCTGACCCTCAAAGTCGTAGACTTCGTGATGCTCTTGCTCAAGACTCTGGTCTTGAGTCTGAATACATCCTCGTTGGCTGTGGCGCTGATGAACTAATCGACTTGATCATGAGGTTTGACCTTAAGAGGATTTTTTTTGAGCTTCTTCCTTTCTAAAACTGCGGTTTACTGACTAGACTGTGTGTGTGTGTTGCAGATGTGTGTTGGATCCTGGGGAGAAGATTATAGACTGTCCTCCTACTTTCTCTATGTATGTGTTTGATGCTGCTGTCAATGGAGCTGGTGTCATTAAAGGTGAAAGATTTTCACACTTCAGTCTTTTTCATCTCTCTCCTGATGATGCATATGGTCTTACTCTTAGACATGTTTTGCGTTCACAGTTCCAAGGAACCCTGATTTCAGCTTGAACGTAGACCGCATTGCTGAAGTTGTTGAACTAGAAAAACCCAAATGCATATTCCTAACTTCTCCCAACAATCCAGATGGGAGGTAAAAACACCACTCTAAACACCAATGCTCAATAAATCGCTAGGCTGTAGTTAGGCGCTTTATAGGCAGGAGCGTAGACGGATTCTGTTAAAAGTTGTTCAAGAAAAGTCGTTCATTTAGGTACCATTTGCGGTGTATACCGATTTTTAGAACATTGCTCAACAACTACAGAAGTCATATTAGTTCGTTAGTTCAAAGGTTTTCTTGGTTCATTCTAGTTTTGTTCTGTTACAGTATCATCAGTGAAGATGATCTGTTAAAGATTCTAGAGATGCCAATACTTGTTGTCCTAGATGAGGCTTACATAGAGTTCTCAGGAGTTGAATCAAGGATGAAATGGGTGAAGAAGTATGAGAACTTAATCGTTCTCCGCACATTTAGCAAACGAGCTGGTAATACTCTATACAATCTAAACAAAACATGTAATATAAAGTCTTCACCTTAGATTTCTCTTGTCATTTTAAAGGTTTGGCCGGGCTTCGAGTTGGATATGGAGCGTTTCCATTGAGCATAATCGAGTACATGTGGAGAGCCAAGCAACCATACAACGTCTCTGTTGCTGGGGAAGTAGCAGCATTAGCTGCACTCTCAAACGGGAAGTACTTAGAAGATGTGAGAGACGCGTTGGTGCATGAAAGAGAAAGACTTTTCGGGCTTTTGAAAGAAGTTCCTTTCTTGAATCCTTACCCGAGCCATTCCAACTTCATTCTCTGTGAGGTTACATCTGGAATGGACGCAAAGAAGCTGAAAGAGGATTTGGCTAAGATGGGTGTGATGGTGCGTCATTACAACAGTCAAGAGCTTAAAGGTTATGTCCGAGTTTCTGCTGGAAAACCTGAACATACTGATGCTCTCATGGATTGTCTTAAGCAATTCTATTGACTTCCTCATTTGTTTGGAACTCTTGAAACAAAACAATAGAAAACTGTTTTGAGTTCTTCTCTCTGTTTTTGTTTTGTTATCACTTTGTTTTTCAGACTTCAAATAATGAGCTATTTGCAATAAGAGAAGCCATTCTTGTACATATGTAACTTTATGGTTTGATAATGGGCCTAGGACTAACTGTACAACTTGTTGATGGAACCCATTGAAACTAAAACATACACTTAAATATGTGATCTAGAGTTAGCTAGTTTTGGCTAACTAGAAAGGTGTTACCTTCACCATTCAAAGAAGGTTCCATGTATATTAAAAGGTAATGCCTCAAAACCTAGTTATGAAGTATTTTGTCCATGGTTTGATAAAAGCCACCAAACAATTTGTTTATAATATAAGACAAGTTCATTGTTTCTTTTTTTAAAAAGGTTTGTTATTTAAAATAACTAAGCTGTAAAGGAACCTAAAAGAAAGACAAAAAGAAGATAAATTAAAAATGGAAGAATAAGTATGAGAGAAGCAATAGGATCAAAGAGACAAGTTGGGTGTGTGGGCCGACATGCCATCATTAGAGCCTCTCTGCTCCATTTTACCTCTTTAAGTTTTTTGCTTCTCTCATCATTACATTTTTAGCTTCCTCTTTTTATTAATCAATTTTTGAAAAAACAGTTTCTGGATCATTGTTAAATAAAACTTGAATCCCGCTAATCCATTTGTTGAATATTTGTTTTGGGTCTTCAGTTATATTTCTTCTGCTTTAAAAGAATGAAATTTAGATTTTGCACACACAAAATTAATGCTTACATAAAAATTAGGTTAAGATAAACGTCTTGTGCAAGATGAATATTATGTATATAAATTATTTTTACGTATTATTATTTATTTTATAATTTTATATATTATAAAATAAAAATAATATATATATACTAAATAATTATAAAAACAGTAACTTTTATATATATAATTAAGTTGGCGTAAACAAATAAATCAAATTAGCCACTATTGTTTATTTACAACCATTAAGTAAATCTTAACAATCAATTTTATCAATTTTATTTACTATACAATTATATTTAAATGATATATATATATGGTTATCTATTAAATAAGAGTTCTTATGTATTCTTGACAAAAAAATGTATATGTTTTATGTTTTTATCTTTTTAAAACCATTAACAACAAGAAATTTATATTTTTAATAGTTTTAATAATTTATAATTATTTTTACAAATTCAATGCAAATTTTGAAATAAAAGTATTAAGTTTTCAATATTTTTCCAATGCAATTTTAAAAATATTATGTATTTTATATAATATATAATATATAGTTTAATTTATACAAAAATATATAGACAGTCTATTAAATGAGTTTTTTACTCATATGTTTTTGTGGTCATTTATATTTTGTTATGAAAAAATATTTAAACCACTGATCATAAATTTTTTAATGTGAAATGTTTAATAATTTTAATAAGCTGTAGTCATTTTTAAAAATTTTAAATATGACATTGATGAAAAATCTATTTTTTAATTATATAATTAATGTGATTGTTTAATTTATTTTAATAATATAAAACTAAACAAATGATAGAGAAATACTCAAATTGTTATCAAGTTTTTATTATTCAAAATCATTAATTGTCATGTACATATTAATTCACAATATGTAATTCCCTAGCTTTTATTTAAAGAAATAATATTTTTTACATTAATAATTAATTTTATAGTTAATTTAATAAAATTATAATATATATAACATATATATATATATATTTAGATAGAATAACTTATTTAAAAAAAATAAAAATTATTCTGGTGATAACACATGTCATAACTTAAATATTTTAATATTTTTTAAATTATATATAAGGAATATACTAGTATTAATACTTGTTAACATTAAACATGTCCTGATAACTACTAAACGGATAGTAATTTAAGGCTTCAAGTATCCTCATTAATATTTTTTTTTTAAATCACAGGTTATTAACATTAATTAGAAAAAATGAATTTAAAACCCTAAAAACAATTTTTGTAAAACAAGAAAAAATTCAAAATATTATTTTCAAAAAAATAAAGAGAGTACGATTTTAAATCAGATTTTGAGGTACATATATTTCAGTCGACATATACATTAATCCTTCCAGTTTGGTTTATTGAATGTTTTGATGAATAGGCTGAAATTTTTGAACCTTTTTGACCCATAGTAATTTAAAAAAAATTATGATAAAATAATGAAATATAAATTTTTAAATCAGCCTGTAAAGCAAACCGGCTAGAGTATTATTCTTTTGATTCAAATAAATTATCGTGTCTCAGATGAAATCTGTTAGTGGTTTTAGATCGATGTACATTAGATGCTTAGAGTCATATAACTTTTAAGAAATCAAAACTAAAATTAAAATTACAGGTAACTCTGAATAGTATACAGATTGTATTAATGTGAATATATCGGTTGAGTAACATATTATTAAACTTATCTATTTTTATATATGTATATCTATATTTTTTTCTCGGCATGTATATATACATAAAGATATTTTAATCCAAAACTCTTGTACGGTAGTAGAAATTAAGCAAAATAATAAAGAGAATGGAAAAGGAAGATTTGGTTTTGGAAGGCCTGTCTTGGTTTTATGTTGTCGTTGAATTCACTCATAACATGATACAAAAACAAATGATAAAACAATAATGAGAAAAGTTTAAAAATTCAACAAAAACCAATTTTTCAAAAAAGTAGAATGATTTAAATAATTAAAATTATTTAATAGTAATACCAATAGTATGAAACGCAATCACCACTAAAATTTAAAAAATTTCAAGATAGATGTGCAGTCCCACTAAACCGCCTCACATAAAACGACTCACAAATATATGTGTTCGCATGCTTTCTCTTCACTTCTGATATCTTTTCAGATACCAAAGGTTAAAATTGTTTGTACATGTTTGAAATGCTCAATACCTACTAAAGATTATCTAAACTGAAAAATGAAAGATTAATGAGAATTCTTGACTTAATGGTGTTATCAAATAAGATGTGGAATAGGGGCAAGTAGAGGAGGCTATAGGGATCACTTGGATAATAAGTGGTCGATCTTCATCAACCGTCCGTTCATCATTTATTGCGGCTAATTATAGTTTTTGTTGATCATTATTTATGCCAATTTTAAATCATCATTCAAAATCTTATAAGTTATAAAATATGAATATTTTCCCCATTTTAATATCAATCTTATACTTCTATCTATTTCATAATAAGTGTCATTTTAACATTTTTTTCTTGTTACACAAAAAATATTACTTTACAATTTTAATATAAATTATATATGCGAATTATATTTATTTTCAGCTAAAAAATTAATTGTAAACTGAATTAATTAATTTTATAAATAATTATATTTATCTTAAATATTATTAATCAAATAGATATAATTAATAACAACTTAAATACATTTCAATTATTTTTTCAATCTGTGTAAAAAAATGTCAAATTAACACTTATATTGAAATAAAGAAAATATTGTTTTGCTTTCTGTTTTAATATCATCTAACTTATACACCTGCGATAAATCCAGGGATGTATTTTTTATGGAAAATGTTCACATGAGGCGGAAACCTAAAAATGGCTACTTGACGCCGTTGGTTCAACCGAGCTCTAGAAATAAGCTTCTCCAGCGTTATCACATACCATCACTTTTATATGTTTTATTCCTTCTATTTTGTCATTTGATATCGCTTTTGTTTGTTAAATTAACTTGTTGCTAGCCTTGCCGCAACGGAAAAGACTCATATCACATGGCCACAGAATTCGAAATGGCTCTACATAATTAAACTGTATCCATTTCCATTGGAATCTGAAATCATGTCACATATAAATGATCATGATGAGTAGATGTTAGCTTGAAATATTTTTATAAATTAGGGTTTGCAGTCAGACCCGGTCCTGAATTTCAGTAAAATATAACAGACCAGAAGCAAAAATAAAATAATTGGTTTAATAAGATAACAATAAATAAAATTTCTATAAAAAATGGCTGATAATTTACATATTTTCAAATTGGCTGGAAGCATATGCTTGTATGGCTTATGGTCAGGGCCGCTACGGTTTGCAGTTTATAGATATAGTGTTCAAATTATTCATATATATAGAGAGAGAGTATCTTCCGAACCTTGTCACGTAAAGACTAATTCGAAATCAATGCCTATGAGATAATTAAAAATTCGACGATTATATAGCCTATGAGTATCACCAATAAGCACGTACTATTTCTTAAATATAATTGTTTCACTAAGATTAGCTGATAATAATGTATTGATGGACATGTAGTATATGATATCTTTCAGGGTGCAAATATACTCCTGTGAGGCTATTGGAGAAAGCATGTAAAATTATTCTGTGCGAATTATATGTATGAACAATGATTCATAACTCATAATCACCACCATTGTTACAGATCAGAATTTTTTTAAAAGTTAAGAGATACCATTAATATTTAGCAAGAAAATATAGATAGAAACACAATGATTTATTGGTGGATCCTCTATCATTAAATTTTCCTTATGTTTAAGACCTGTGAATAATTGGTAAGTTGTTAAATAACAAACCAGAATTGTTAATAGAGAAATTCCCTTGGATAGCACCTTTTAGTTTGTTTGTCACAAAAATAGTTTTTAAGGAAGAGAATGACCAAAATGTTTTTTTTAGAAGCTAAAAAAATCATTTATATGCATTTATACTCCTAGGGTTAACTAATTTGCACTTTAGGGTTTAGAGTTAAGGGATGGGTTTGGGGTAAGGGTTTCAAATTTGAAAAAAAAAATTAAAAAAAATCAAAATTTCAAAAAAAAAAAGTCTATTTTGGTCATTTTATTTTTCTAGGGCTATTTTTGTGACAAAAACTTAAAAATGGCTATTTAAGAGAATTGCCTTTGTTAATAAGTTTGCTTGCATGCAAAATACCCGTATGAACTTACACCATTCCTAATCACAACCATTGTTATAGTTTTTAGTAACATTTTTATAGGTATAGACTACAGTAAAATATAAATATATATTTCGATGCTTAAAGTTATATCATTAAAACTTAGCAAGAAAACTCAGATAGAACACAATGATTTACTGGTGGATTCTCTATCATTAACTTTTTCGTATCTTTAAGACCTGTGAATAATTACTAAGTTATTAAATAACAAAAACAGAATAATTATTAAGTTTGCTTGCATGCAAAATACCCGTATAAACTTACACCACTAAACCACTATACCAAACATGATTTTTATTATAAAACTCCGACCAAGCGGAATCAAATCAGCGAACTTAAAACATCTTTATCTCCACTCCAATTTTTATTTTGGAAAAAATGGAATAATGAACAAAAAATAAAAAATACTTTATTAATAAAATATTTTTATTTATTATTCTATTTTTTACATTATTTTGGAGTAAAAATGAAGTAGAGATAAAGATGATTTTAGAGCAACAATATAGGTTAGAGCACAATATGGTTAGAACAACTACATCAAGTTATATTATAATTATATACCATAAGAGTTTCTAAAAATAATAAAATAATAATATTATATAGTTACATATATTTTTTTATCAAATAAAATATTAGATGATTGACCAGTATTATTTGAGTTTTCTAAAAATTCTATAAAATTTATCTTTTAAAAACCTTTTTCACTTTCTTTTTCTTGTTTTAATTATTATTTTTAATTTTATAAAAATCCATCCTTTTCTCACCGATGGATGTGCTCTTTGTTTCAAATAATAATAATTAACTTAAATAATTAAATTTAATTTAAATATATCAGTTGGATTATTTATATAGAGACATGTAGAACAAGATGTATTTAGAAAATGACATGTGGAGATAAACTTTTAAGAGGTTTTTAAAAAGTGTTTTTAGAACCGATTCATTCTCTTTCTTCAATTTTTTTTCTTTTGTGTTTAAATATCGTCTAAAATCTTTTGTTTGAGCTGCTCTTAAGAACTACTTACCAAGTGTTCTAACGTCAAAAATGTCAAGACAATAGTATTCTTCTTTATTTTTTTGAACACTACAATAGTATTCTTCAAATTTTATTTTTCATATACAATATATTTACTTAATTAGGTGATAATTCAAGGAAATATCTACAAAAAAAAAAATAACTGGGGGCACAATATCAAAAATAACAGAAAGAAAAAAAAATATATAGATATTTATTCATTTTTCATTAAACTAAAGATATTTAATCAAATTAACTTAAGTTATTTTAAAACATTTGAATTCGGATTACAAAGAAACCGATTTGTTGAAAACGAAGTGAAGAATTGGAAAGATAAAATAATAGTGACATGGCAAACAGAACTTCATTATTGGTCGATTTTTTAAAATGACGTAGACACCTTCTTCTTTGAGATTTAAGAATTTTTAGTATTGTAAAATGTCGTAAGGTGTTAAACCGGCTAGCCAATAGTTACGATATAATCATCCACCAATTATTCTAGCATTAATTGGAAAGCATTCTAAACTTGGATCAGACAATGTGATAGTGAGTTCACTTTGTAGCAATAAATGTCTTTTCCCTATAACTTACTGAATTGACCCATAGGATATATATATATATATATATATATATATATAAAATCATCGATCAATTTACAGTGGCATCACTATCTTCTACATTTAATTTTAGTGGATAAACACTTAAATTTTTTAATTAATAACAGCAGCACGTTGACCCCTGCCGGGTGAAAAAGATAAAACTAAATGGTAATTGTTTGATTAACTAGACTACTTGCCTACTAACCCCAAATATTACCGTTAACGTTAACCATGATTAGTGTTAATAGATTGTCAAGTACACACTCGGCGCCCTATGTTCCTGGCCATTGATATATAGCTCATTACATTTGTCGAAGAGAGAGCATCTTGTAAATTATATGAAGTATATTTCAGATAATGCTTATGTATTAATACATACACACTGTTAACTTATGTAAATCATTTTTTGGAACCACATAGGGCAGGCTTATTATATATGATTTGGGAGAGGAAAAGTTAGGGATAGAGGCACATGGATATAATTTAAATGCTGACCAAAAAGTGAATAGTGTGAAAGGGTTTGTGGGTAAATCCTTGGGATTTGAATGAAAGACTCCTTTCTATCACTCACGCAGTAGACACTAGACAAGTAGGCCTGCATGTGAAACTGATCAAAATCAAGTGGTCGTTCTCCTCATTTCTCTCCCAATCCAGCTTTTAATCAATTATTTTTCCACTAAAAACTTCTCAATCCAGCTTTTATTCAGTTTTCATTTTCTAAAAATACTTACTTTTTCGTTTTAGTATTGAACTTCGTATTTTTCGTATAAAATCCTTTTTCTGTTTGTATATACCCACGTGTCTTTGGTTGTCGTGCCTGCCTGCCTTGGTTCTCTTCACTAACTCAAAAAATGATGAGTAAAATGATTCTTTAGTATTTTTGGAATTTTCTTTGGACTAGGGTCAGAGTTACTGAGATGACGTCACAAGCCGAAAGGCAGGGCCGACATCGGACATAGATTAGGGAAACGACCACTTAGGACATTATATTTTAAACAAAAATTTTAGTTGTAAGCAAAGTATAAAAAATATATATAAAAATAAATAATTAAGACATAAAGTTTTAAGTGAGTTTAGGACATTAATTTTTTTAAAAAAAATATTGGACCGACACTGCCAAAAAAATGAGGTAAAAAAGAAAAAAAAGACTAAGAGCATCTCCAACCCCACTCTATAATTTACTCTAAAATAGAGTAAAAAATAGAGTAATGAACAAATAAAAAAGCCATTACTTCATTTATAGAGTAATGATTTTTTTGTTTGTTCATTACTTTATTTCTCACTCTATTTTAGAGTAAATTATAGAGTGGGGTTGGGGATGCTCTAATGGGGTCTAAATAAGCGGATATCAGATGAGGAACAAACTACTAGTTATGTAAAAGAAACAGATATTCTTCCACGTGTCACAAGTTCTAGACGACTGGTGTCAAGGACGGCGCCACCAACCAGACAGTGGGAGCTGGATTGCTGAAGTAAGACTTAACAACATCTTCCCATTTATAATGTTACCAAAATACATGTTTAATGGCCAACTTTGGTTTCTTTAAGTTTACTATAAATCTGAAATTATATTATAAAATTTTCTTTAAAGCAATTAGGGAATATTGTGGTCTCGAGTGGATCTAAGACTTGAGATTATCAATTATGTATTCACTATATTACATTATAAATTTTGATGTGGGAGTATATTGAGTGAGATTTATGGTGGCTCTCGGATTCAGAATCTTTTTAGTGTAGTAGTAGTGCCTCTGTTAAAAAAAACATTATAAAATGTTGAGAGTTGCATACTTAAGAAAGTTAATGTCTTGATCCTTACGTGTCTTATCAATGGGTTAACGAGGCATATTAAAAAAAAAAGACACATTCCAGTTACCAAATCAAGGCATCAAGTAAACATATATCTAAAATTCAGAATTTCTCTTTTGAAGTTTTAGATTACATATTTATCTGGTCAACAATATACTATGATACAACCCAAACCGCGAGAGTAGTTTATAATATATACTACGCTACACTAGTATATAATTTTGATTAAAAAAAATAACCAAAATTCTCATATTTATGTTTTTATGTAGTGCATTTTATACTCAATAAGAAACTATAATCATACTCCCTCTATGCCTAAATATAAAATATTTTACGTAAAACACAATTATTAAAAATTTACTTTTTATTTAAAAAGTATCATTAGAAATATAAACTAAAAAATTATTTGATCAATTAAAAAATAAAACTATTAAATTTGTTTGGTTACACAATTTTTGATAAATTTAAAGTTAACTAAAACTATGAAAACATCTTACATTGTAATTGAAAAATAAAAACTCTTCTAAACATATTATATTTAGGAACAGAGGAGTATATATGTAATTACTAGTACACAATATATACAATTAAAAGTAGTTGGGTTGTGCAGTAACTGCCAGTAAAGTGGAGAAGCTTGGAAAAACTTTAAACAAAAAATTGCGGTTAGAGAGAGACAGATACAGAGAGAAAGAGCCGTCCAAAAACAAGGCGTAGATGTCTTACCCACGCGCAATCAAACCCTTGCTGCATCTCCATCTTCTTCTTCTTCTCCCTCTCCTTATATCATCATTTTGCACCCACATGTCACACACATCCATTTATATAAATAAGCATATTCACATCATAAATCTATATATACACACTCTATTATTTCTAGATGGTTCATCTACATGTGATCTAATTAATCAAAAGCCAAGCTCTTGACTCTTGTTTTGTTATATAAGCACTCATCATCCAATCCACAACAGAGGATTCAAACTCTCATCGCCCTTCTTGAAATCGCTTTACAAACAACATCTATATCATTCTTCACAATCCCTTCGTCCAATCTCTATTATCCCGTAAGTTTCAACCCATTATTATTTTATTAGTTTTTTATTATCTACTGTATCAAAATATATGTATATATAGGATATATACATGCATGAACTATGAAGATGCATACAAGTTTATGTTTTGCATTTTCGTTAAATATACAAATTACACACATATGGTACGTATGTGATCGTTTTGTATGTGTAGGCTGTATGAATATTCATATCTTGAATAGTATACAAATGTGTATGTGTGGACATATTGACCCACAAAAGATAGAGTAAACGGAAACTGAAATGAAGGGGTGGGATTTCGGAATCTATAGTTTTTTTCTACGAAATTATTGTTCCTTAGAAGTAATTGATGTTCACCATTAAAAGATATATTGATAGTATAGGGATATAACTCGATACAAGAGTGTGTGATACACTCAAAGGAACATCAACGTTAGTGACTTCCACCCGTCAAGCTTTTCGGTCATATTATATAACTATCTTCCATATACAATATGAATATATATATGTGTGTGTGTATTTTGGTCTAATAAAAATACCTTATGTTATATTATATAGTACATAATGTATAAACTTTGAATCGTTACGTTTCTAAGCATCGTTCGTTATGTACAAGGCGAAACAAACACTTAAGACCAATGATTTCTGATAAAAAAAATCCAAAATCTTTCACTATCAAACTTTAGTTATTAATTTATTTTCTTCTAAAATAGTAAGATCATGATTAACTCCGGATTTTTAAGTGGAGTTCTTAGCGTAATTTAAGAACCGATTCTTAACTTTAATAAATAAAAAGTTAAGAATCGGTTCTTAAATTTCTTATTTAAGAACCGATTACTAACTTTTTCTTTGTTAAATTAAAAACTAGTTCTTAAATTACGCTAAGCTGAGAACTTCACCCTAAGAACTCCGGATTAATCATGCTCTTAAGAAGAGCCCCTCGTGGTCCCATCGAAAACATCATAACCATCATCATAAACTTATACTCTTAAACTTAAAGATCTAAGATTTTGGGTACAATATCCACCTACATATGAATTTATATATATGTGTGTGTGTTTGTGAATATTTATAGATATTAATATATTATTATGTGTAATGTGTGTCCGTGTGTAACATCGCTATATATCAATATCATTACTAACCCAACACAGCTTTTGGAATTTCATTGGACCCAAGAGCCCTTCGATCCATTTCTTATAATTAAATTTAAAAGAAGCTTGTAACAGGATTTGGTTTTGGTAACAAAACCAAAAGCTTATGCCTTGTTTGTCTAAGGTTTTCGCACTGCCTTAAGTTTATATGCAAATATATTTTCCTTCATATCATTCTCTTATCTCTCATTTCTTCATCTCGTTTCTAACTCATTTCTCTAACATTTTCTGGGATTATATGTACGTTTATAGGATCATTTTGGATGGATAACATAATGCAATCGTGTATGCCACCGGGATTCCGATTTCATCCAACAGAGGAAGAGCTCGTGGGTTATTACCTAGATAGGAAGATCAATTCAATGAAGAGTACTTCTTTAGATGTCATTGTAGAGATTGACCTCTACAAAATGGAGCCATGGGATATTCAAGGTAAGCAACATATATTTTGTTTAATAATTATCAACAATTAATCTTTTGCATGGAATGACAGTACATTGTTTACTTAATATGATCTTTAAAAACCAATAATAATAAGCGGTGAAATTGGCATGTGAAATGAGTGAGAAAGCCTACTTTCTTTGACTTGTAAGATTATATAAACGTGAGTGTGAAACGAATATTACTGAGAAAAATTAATATATATGTAGTACAATCATAAATCATAATACCTCATTTGAAATTAAACTAGTTGAATTTTGAAAGTGGGAAAGTGGAATCATATCATATATTAGCTCAAAAACAATTCACCACATCATCTTCCTCTCTTTAAAGAATATATATATATTAACATGCTAATATTTTGTGATGTATTAAATTTATGACACTAATTAATATTGAAAAATTTCCTTAGATAGCCTTTTTAAGTTTATTCTTCACAAAAATAGTTTTGAAGGAAGAAAATGACCAAAATAAGTATTTTTAGAAGCTAAAAAAATTATTTTTATATGCATTTATATTTATATGGTTAACTAATTTAGACTTTAGGGTTTAGAGTTAAGGTGTGAGTTTGGGGATAGAATTTCAAATTTGAAAAGAAAAATAAAAATAAAAGAAATGAAAATTTCAAAAAAAAAAATGATATTTTGATCATTTTATTTTTTTAGAGCTATTTTTATGACAAAAACTTAAAAAAAAAGTTATTTAAGAGAATTACCCATTAATATTTGGTATTGAATTCCAGCAAGATGCAAACTAGGGTATGAAGAGCAAAACGAGTGGTACTTCTTTAGCCACAAGGATAGGAAGTACCCGACCGGGACTAGGACCAATAGAGCCACGGGAGCCGGGTTCTGGAAGGCTACCGGTAGAGACAAGGCGGTGCTATCAAAGAACAATGTCATAGGAATGCGGAAGACACTTGTCTACTACAAAGGTCGAGCTCCTAATGGAAGAAAATCGGATTGGATCATGCACGAATACCGCCTCCAAAACTGTGAGCTTGCACCGGTTCAGGTACACATTCAAAACTCTAATTGATATGGCCACTGTCAAGCCAATAATCTAACAATATAGTAGTACAATACCCATCTCCATAGCCGTCTAACAGCACGTGCATGTGGAGCGGTCGAACAAGGCCCAAATCAAAATATATATAAATAATTTAAAAATTTTAAACATAAATATATAAATTATAATATAAAACTTTAAATTTGTAGACATACTATCAAATTTAGAGTTTATATTTTTTAAAAAAATGTCAAATATATATAATAAATATATAAATTTTTAAAACTACTTTATTATATTGTTAAATAATATACATGCTGAGAAGAATATGTTACAGTATCTATACAATCTATCTAACCTGAACTGACTAGATCAATCACCGTGTGTTTGTACACTATAGGAGGAAGGTTGGGTGGTATGTAGAGCATTTAGGAAGCCGATTCCAAACCAGAGGCCATTAGGGTACGAGCCATGGCAGAACCAGCTCTACCACGTTGATAGTAGTACTAACTACTCATCTTCATCGAGCCACAACCTTAATACAATGCTCATGAGTAATAATCCCTACAATGAGAATAATTCATCCTCAACGATGCATCAATATGGCAACACTGAGCTCCCACAGCTGAACAGTCCTACCTTGTCGCCGAGTCTAGGGACCAATAAAGATAAGAACGAGAGTTCCGAGCAAGAAGAAGAGAAGACCTTCAACTATGTGGACTGGAGAACAGTAGATAGCTTGCTTGAGATACAAGTAACACATTCACAAAACAATAGTGTCCTTATGTCTTCGTACGAAACGCAGTCGTATAACCCGGAACAGAGCTTCCCTTCCATGCATCAAAACTATAATTATGAGGTCGAATCTAATATTCATCATTCTCTTGGATGCTTTCCTGACTCCTAATTCTTTTTATAAAAAATATTCTATATTGATTTGTATTCTATGATTTAGTTGTACCACCTGAAAAATAGTATCATCTATAAGTGTCTATTTTTAAAAGAAGTTTGTGTGTAATACGTAGATTTTTCTTGGCGAATTTCACAAAGGTGGAATATTTTTTTAATTATCTCTTGGTCTTTTCTATTCATATTTATTTTGTTACTCCAATTTGTAGCCATCCATTATACCCCAAAACTTGATAAACTGTATACTAAAATACATAATTAATACTCCCTCTGTTTCATAATAAGTGTCATTTTAGATTTTTGCACACAGATTAAGAAAACATTTAATTTTACATATTTTCTATAGAAAAACATCATTACCCATACACCTAATCTTATTTCAACCAATAGAAAATTAAACTGGAAAATAAAATCAATAAATTATGCATTGAAATCATAAAACGACACTTATTTTGTAACGAAATTTTTTCTCTAAAACGACACTCTTTGCGAAACGGAGGGAGTATAGAATATTCTAAATTTGATGATATCACACGGTAGATCATAGTTAGATTGAAGTTCCATAACCCTCTCATAAAATCAGAACTTTTAGTTTTCCCAAGTTGAGGAGAATCCTCTGACTCATCTAGAAGTATAGCCATCGTCAAGTCTCGGTCTCCAATAACGAAACGTTTCCCGTTAAAAAAAAACATGTTCCCACCTTCGTCGTGTACTAACATCTGAAGAACAAAGAAAAAAAAAAAAACCTGATTACTTTTCTGTCGGAAACTAATGTTCATAAAACATCCATTGATTCGAAACGAAACCTCTTCAGATCTAACCCTTAAGATCGAAATTTTCACAGATCACTATAGATGAATTAAGATCCCAATCGAAAACTTCCTTGGACGCATTCTCTAATGGCTCCGACGCGGAATCTAACCCGAGACGAAGAGCTTGGAACCACATCAGACGACGACGACGATTCTCCATCGGGAAAACGATCCAAACTCGATCGATTCCCTCTCAGCCGATCGGAGCTCGTAGTGTCTCTCGGCGTCTTCCTCGTCTTCTCCTCTGGTCTCTTCTGCATCTACATCACCATGCCTTCCGCAGAGCTCGGCAAGCTCAAGCTCCCAAGAAGCATCTCTGATCTCCGCTTGCTCAAGTAAACTGATGATAAAGATTCAAACTTTATTTAGGATAATCGATGTTTCGATCAATCTTGAGCTTCTTGATAGTTTCAATGTCGAAGTTGGATAAAGGGTATTGATAAAGTTGTGATCTTTGTTGTGTTTCAGAGACAATCTAGCGAGCTATGCTAATGAGTACCCGGCGCAGTTTGTTTTAGGGTACTGTGCCACTTACATATTCATGCAGACCTTCATGATTCCAGGGACTATCTTTATGTCGCTTTTAGCTGGAGCTCTCTTTGGTGTTATCAAAGGTGTTGTCTTGGTTGTTTTCAATGCGACCGCTGGTGCTACTTCTTGTTTCTTTCTCTCTAAGTTGATTGGTCGGCCGTTGATTACTTGGCTATGGCCTGAGAAGCTAAGATTCTTTCAGGCTGAGGTAGAGTTCCTCCTTTTGCTCAATGATACACCTTTATGTTGTGATGATTGGTTGTATTTTTCTTTTACAGATTGGTAAGCGTAGAGATAAGCTTCTGAACTATATGTTGTTTCTGAGGATAACACCAACGTTGCCCAATCTATTCATCAATTTGGCTTCTCCAATAGTTGATGTTCCGTTTCATGTCTTCTTTTTGGCGACATTGGTCGGTCTCATCCCTGCAGCTTATATCACCGTTAGGGTAAGCCCTTTCTGATGATGATATATGGCTACATTGGTATATCTAAGCAGAGTTTGAACTTGTTGGTTCTTTGTATTGCAGGCCGGCCTAGCTATTGGAGATCTCAAATCGGTGAAGGATCTGTATGATTTCAAGACATTATCAGTGCTTTTCCTCATCGGGTTTATCTCCATACTTCCAACAATACTGAAAAGAAAGAAGATATACGAATAACCAAGATGATGTATCTCCACAACCTTCTATTTCATTAGAATTATAGAGGATAAGAATACAACTATTTAACTGATTAGAGGACACAACAGAACAAGAATGTTTGAGTTCTGTTTACTTGGCACTTCGTTTATAGCTTTATTTTTGGTCTTATTGTGTTTCCATCTGAGAGTGTCATTGAGGATATTACAGAAACAGTACACTTTGTTGATGAGGAAATCAGAGACCATCTGGGCAACTGATAGAGATAGTTTTGACTCCTGATTATATCATTCTGTTATATTCTTTTCCATTATAATTGTTGCATATGAAAGAGGAAGTATAGAATGACAACTATCTTAAAATAATATATTTATAAAACCCAATTTCTCAACAACACAGAACAACTCTAGCAAATTCATGGCATTATTATAGTTAGATACTAGTTTTCTCAAAGCCACGAGATTTACAACAACAAGCTACATTTTAGTTAGGTCAGCTTGAAACCAGCACCAACAGGTTTGTGCAACTGGTAGGTCTGGCTTGGCACAACTTGAATCACACCTGGTTGTTCTGCAACACCCCCAAGCCCCCAAAAATCATATCAGAAAACAGAGCATGAACAAAAAAATTTTAGTAAAATAAGACCCTTCTCTTCCTTTCCAAGCCTACATACTCAGACAATGTACTATCATGACTTATACATGATTCTATTTCTGCTGGCTAGAAATCTCAACACTGAAACATCATACCAGCCAAAAAAAACAGAGCATGAATAGAAGAGACATTGGTGAAGTTAAGACCTTCATCTTCTTTTCCAAGCCTAAAAACTGAGAAAATGTGCTATCATGACTTATACATGATTCTATTTCAGCTGGCTAGAAATCTCATATGCCTATCTCAACACTGACACATCATATCAGCCAAAAAACAGACATGAATAGAAGAGACATTGGTAACGTTAAGACCTTTATCTTCTTTTCCAACCCTACAGGCTCAGAAACTATGCTATCATGACTTATACATGATTCTATTTCTACTGGTTAGAAATCTCATATGCCTATTAAAGCTTAACCAAATGGTATCTCATAACAACACATAGTGGATTTGGACAAGAAGAAGAAGATCTACAACAACTATATATGCACAGGTCATAACATTTTTCATTGTTTTAACTGTATTTGATGGAAAAGAAAAACATACTGGAGATCTCAACGACTTGCTCAGGTGTGAGCTTAGCAGAGAAACCAGAAGCAGCTTCCTTGTAACTGTATATCAGAGCGTCCTTTGCAGCTTCCTCACTGTGTATTCAGACCATAAGAAACAAACATAATCCAATTATCATTTCTAACACTCACCAATCAAATCGATATCCATGAAAGAGATCACACCAGAGAAACAAAACCCATCTCATGAAAATCAAGAAAGATTGTTTCTTTTTTGTTTTTTTGGACAGACCTGCCGAGAGCGGAGGAAAGGGTACGGAGATGATAGTCTTTAGGCTCCTCATCATCGGTGGGCTTCTCGGTGTAGATGATGTGAACCTTCGCTTCTGACGATGCTTCTCCGGTGGATTCAGCCATGGTGATCGATGCAAGGAGCGAGACGACGATGATGACGAGGAGGGTAAGGTAGAGTCTTCTTCCAGGAACAGATGATGTTTGCATTTCTCTTATTTCAATCAAAAGATCAAATGTGAAATACGCGTGAAAGTGATTTTTTCCATGTTATGTCAGATTTTAAACCGACTCACAATGGACGGTCTCAACTGATTTACTCAGAATTTGACGGCTATTATTTGTTGGCTTGGATATTTTCATACAGTATAGTATTACTCCCTCCGTTTCATATTAAGTGTCGTTTTAGAGAAAATTTCTTATTATAAAATAAGTATTATTTTCAAATTTTAATGCAAAATTTATGAATTTTATTTTTCAGTTTAATTTTCAATTGGTTGAAATATTGTTAGGTGTATGGAAAATAATATTTTTATATAGAAAATATGCAAAATTAAATGTTTTTTTAATCCGTGTGCAGAAATTTAAAATGACACTTATTATGAAACAGAGGGAGTATTTTTTTTTGCCTATGATTCCAGGAATTTATGTAAATAGCCTCCCAAGTGGCAAAATCATGAATCAATCAATTATCTTATTTTCCAATGTCCCATGATTTTTCCAGTTACTTTTGGAACCATTTGTTTTAACTAAAATTTCAGTATATTTATTTTGATATATAATTTCGAGATTATAATAAGTAACTTACTATGATGTAAAATTCTAATTTATTGATTAGTCGATTTGCTTATAAGGAGAATTTTAAAACGAAGTAGCAAAAAAAATTATTTTGAGTTTCTTCACACAAAAACGAGACGTCAAAATAGAAACAGTAACCCTCGAAAACATAGAGCCTTTCGAGAACAAGTCCATGGGCCATAAACAAGATTGAACTCGTCAACCACCCTATCCTATCTATTCGTGTGATGTATCTAGTGAAGAAAACGTGCGTTAACGGGGATGCACGGTGGTGCGTTTTAGCGCCGTCCAGGGCCGGCTCATATGGGGAACAAACGGTGCAACCGCCCGGACCCAAGCTAATGTTCCCTCCGTATATTAAAAGTTAAAGGGTCCAAATTTTTTTACAAATACATATTTTTATATAAATAAAATAAAAGTTAATTAATAGAATTGAAAATGGTCCAAAAATATTTCATATGTATAATAGTTTTATTTACATTACAAAATATATAAAATATTACTGATTTATTTTTAAAATATTAAATAAATATAAATTTTAAAAGATAAAAAAAAAAAAAAAATTGTCCTTGGCCCTTAATTGGGTTAATCCTGCCCTGGTGCCGTCACGACACCATTTCTTAGACCGTTCTCAAAAGTGTTGACAATGGACATAACAAAACATTATCGGGATCATTTTTGTACATACATCGTCACTGAGATAATCACATAAACACGAACTACAATGAATGGCATACATCAGTTAGTGAGAACTTCGCAGTTTCAACTTCGCACGTGATGACCCACTCAACATTGTCCTTTCTTTTCTAAACTCAGATCCATTTTTGCGTCATTCATCACTGTGGTGCTTTCCTTTCTTCAAAGATGGGTTTGTTCTAACTCATGATCCAGTTATGGCCATGGGTCATTTCGAACGAGCGAGCATCTCCTTCTCCCATTTTCTTTTGAGTACAGTTTATCATATGAAAATAAAATTCTCTAGCACTTTTTAAGTATACATCACAAAAATAGTTCCCAGAAAAAAAAATAATCAAAAAATGTTTTTTTTTTTATTTTAAAAAATTTAATATTTTATTTTTATTTTTTAAATTTTGAAACTTTAACCCCAAAACCATACCCCTTAACTCTAAACCTTAAATTTATATTAGTTAACCCTATGGATATAAGTGTATATTTACCTCTTTAACAAAATATTTGGAGTATTTTATTTCTTGTGTGCTATTTTTGTGATAAAACTTTTTAATGACTATTTTAGATTATTTCTCTATAAAAATTATGTCACGGAAATATTAATTCATTTGGATTCTTTCTTTTTTCTTATCTTACAATTTTTTCTCTATTATACGATTTCTATTTTTCCTCTAGAAAATTTGAATTCTATAATAGAAATTAAGTTTGTTTCAATGTATTACTCTATAATAATAATTTTCAAAATATATAATAAAAAAATAAAGATTGTTATTTTCTCTCTAAATATAGAAAAATAACAATTCCTATTTAGAGAAGAATAATAATAAATTAAAATGAAATTGATTATAAATACTAATATAGAGTTTATAATATCAATGAATTGAAGATGATTTTAGACTATTTTAGTTTATTTTCTAAGGTTCCAAAACAAAAATTTATTTCCTAAATATATACCATATTTCTGAATTTAATATTCTTTGAAAATGAAGCCTCGACGTCTTCTACCACCACCTTTATTTCCTCATAAACTACATGTGTTTTAAACTTGACAAAAAGTTTTCAAATTAGAGTAGAGGTTTTCAAATTAGAGTAGAGGTTGTCAAATTCAATTCATTCGAAGTCTTATACCTCGTGTACCCATTTCCTCATAAATGAGTGTTCACACATATATTTTTCTAAAGGAATGTAAAATTTATTTCAATAAAAAAACATTGTTACAATAGATGTAACTTTGGTATCAAAACAAAAAGGTATCATCTTTTATCCTAAATCTCTTGCCACAAACCAGGCTTCCATGTAGCTTTAATATTTCATGCAATTCATTTTTTGGAGAATTAAGATCTTGTTCCATACATTTGTGTCAATGTATTGAATTATTTGCGAGACAGTGTTGAGCTTCTTCCCATGCTTTCGATCATTTATTTCTTTTCATATCGAATGAATCGACAGTTCACATAGTAATAAAAATTAAAATAATCAAGGTTTAATAAAATAAATTAAAGCAACAGTCCAAAAATTTTAGAAAGAAATATAATGATTCTAAAAATCATTTTTTCTACAGTATTTTGAAAACTTTGAGATAATTGTACAAGAAATCTGAAACTAAAGCCACAAAACTTGCATTTTAAAATTTTAAGGAAAAATTTATAATTACGGTCTCTACTAATCAAGCCCTATATGTCTGTGTCTTTCTTTATACTCGTATTCTTTTATAGTAAAATTCAAGACAGAATAATTTGAAAGTCATGTATGTGAGCTGTTGATTTATTAATCTTCTTAAAAACGTTGTTAAATTGGGCCTAACTCTGGGCTTGTTATTTTCTTAATGAACTAATGGGTCAAATTTGATCTAGAGCGAGCTCAATACGTAAATCATGTTCAAGTCAATTTCCTTACAAAAGGAAGACGAAGTCCAAGACCTAGCGTGGGAAAAAAAGGAAAAGTGGTGAAATAGATAAGAATTTCCCGACATGACAAAACATCTTTGGCGAATCTGAAAGGTTGTTTTTCTTAAACGCTCGATAATTATATTTTTTAACTAATGAAAAATATTATAGCTAATAATTCTATTTGCGTTCTAACTGCACTCTTCTGAACAGCTCTATATAAAAAAAAATGATGTTATTCTTCCCAGATTTTTTCTTAAATTAGTTCGCATAATTCTTTTTGTTTAGAAATCTAAACTCAAATTTTTAATGCATAAGTATTATTTTATTTATTTTAACACAAAATGTATAAGTATTAGTGACACATTTAATCATTGGTTTAAGTTGTTTTCCACCGAAAGGTATATTCTGATATACATTAGTGAATTCGTTATATACATTAGAAAGATAATGGGCTTCTGACTAGAAAAAAAGAAAACATTGGGCTATAAAGTTGTTAGCTCGATTAAACCAACCTCTAACTCTGGTTCCCGATAGAACCATTGAAGTCAAAATGATTCGACCAAAAAAATTTGGTAAAAGACCAAAATAAACTTTATATTGTATATCTACGAAGTATTCATACCCTGTTCCTAAAATCTTTAAGAAATTTAACTGTTGAACAATTTGGTAATTCTTCTGGATTTGTTGCTTAATTTGTGCATTTAGTATTGTGTATATAAACACGATTTAATCAAACAATAACAAACATACAACGAACAAAAGTTACTAACAAAAACGATGTGGCAAAATGCAATGGGCAAAGCCATACCGATCAGAGAAGTTGTTGTGCTGGCGGCTCAAAAATATTGTTGTATATATTCTATTTAGTTTTTCTTTTAAAGTATATCATATTTGTGTTGACAAACAAAAAGCATATCATATTTGATGTAAATATTATTTTTACACATAAAAATTTGGAATATTAATTTAATATTGTCTAAGCATCATCATCAATTAGGTATTCTAAAGAACAATTCTTAATATTAATAATAAGGTACTGTTATTTAATTACATATTTAATTGTTTAAATAAAATATGGTTGAAGCCAATTATAAAGTAACCCTACTTATGTGATATCTTAACATTTTTAAAGAGTTTCTTCCTTATGAATGTCTCTCTTATTTGTAGTATATTTTTCTTTTTAATAGCTAGAGATTCTCTTGATGAACATTAGTTTGTTGCTGGTATTTGTACAGGTGCTGTTATTTAATTACATATTTAATTGTTTAAATAAAAAATGGTTTAAACAAATTATAAAGTAACTCTACTTATGTGATATCTTAACATTTTTAAAGAGTTTCTTCTTTATGAATGTCTCTCTTATTTTTAATATATTTTTCGTTTTAATAGCTAGAGATTCTCTTGATGAACTTTAGTTTGTTGCTGGTATTTGTACATGTAAGACACTTTCTCAATCTCAACAAGTGTACACAGTTTTCGATTTTGCATGCAGTTAATTGGTTTGTTTACTTGTTTTTGTTCTTTTCTATGAAGCATATTGCTTTCCATTTGTACCACACCAATTAGTTTTACAGAAATGTTTTTGGTTGAACAACTAACTACATCACAAAACTCTTACCAGACAGAGCGATTTCCAGCATGAAGCATAGAACACACAGAATTTGAGAGAGATATAAGGGGTTGAGAAAGATGGATATCATTGGAGAGAATGAACTTTTTCATTTGCCCTTGTCACGAATTGAATCAATCAAGAGTGCTGAAAGTGAAAGGTTTATTGTTTTTTATTGTTTTTTGTTTTTACGAGTTCCATATGTTGAAAACTTTACCGTGGAATCCTTGTACATGAACACTACTCACCCACTGAGCTAATACTAAAAGTGATAAATTCATAAAAGCTCTATAATCCCAATCTCTTTTCAAGTCATTTCACCAACACATAGTATTTGTTACGGACTAATCAAATACTCCCCCGTTCCTTAAATATGTATGTTTTTGGTGTTTTCACACATATTAAGGAAACACATTAATCATACATCATTTTTAGAAATTATCAAATTTTAGTGCATTTTAACCAATAATTTTTCAATAAATTCAATAAAAATTATAATTTTTGTATAAAAAACATAAAAAATATATCTTTGTGAAATATTTTATTTTTTAAAACATCTATCTTAATGAAACAGAAGGAGTATTATTTACAAATTTGCAACTAACATGTAACATTCCAGTACGTGGTATATAGAAAAATTTAAGAAAAATTATTTAATTACTTTTTTTGAACGAAAATTATTTATTTAATTACTTAAGTTATTAAAATTAACTTACTTTTTTCTCATACATTAAAACAAAATTCATGAATTAAGTGTGATTGAGTTAAAGTAGTGGAAAGATATATGGCTTACTAAGAAGTGAATTACAATATTGTGTAAGTGAGACCAAAGCACAAAGAAATGTCATTTAATAATTGTAGGATCAACAAACAATTATTTCAAGTCTCCAAAAAAATTAATGTATTGTCTGTCGCATGAAAAATGTCTTACATGCAGAGTAAACGAACGTGAAAGGTTCATTAGTCGTGGACGGTCGGAGTTTACAAATGGTATCAAAGTTGAACATAGAAAAATATGGAGCCTTAGGTAGGCTCACACTTGGGTAACGATCTTAGGGTGAAACGAGGACGTTGTGTTCTATGAGAGGGGATAAATTGTAATATCCTAGTTTATAATATATGAAAAAAATTGAGAAAAAAATTGATTTAACTATCTATGTAATTAAAGTACATTTATCTTTTGGATCATACATCTAAAAAGAACTCTAAAAATAAATATGTCTAAAATGGAGTAGTGGAAAAATGAATATTCTATCAAAAAAATGATTTATGATATCTTGTTAATGAAACTAAAACACTGAAAAATATTATATGTTAATACATGGTCTCAGTAAACAATTATTTTTGAACTTCCAAAAAAATAATATACTAGTTGTTACACATAATGAAACCTATAGACCAGACATAGAACACGCTTAACCGTGACCAGTTAGGGTATTTACATAACCATTGTCTTCAATCATTATCTTTAGCAATGAATTACTAACATGTAGCTATAATTCAATTATTTGACCAATCCGTTTCTTTTTCGTTTTCAAATGAATGTAGACAATTTTTTCTATTGAATCATATACCAATACACAATTTATTTAGAAAAATACTCTAGAATAACTCTAAAAAAAAAATTTTGTCACAAAATAGTCTCTAAAAAAATGACAAAAATGTTTCATTAAAAAGGTAAATATACACTTATATCCATAGGTTAACTAATCTAAATTTAGAGTTTAGAATTAAAAATAAGTTTTTTTGGTTTAGAGTTTCAAATTTTATAAAATAAAAATAAAATATTAAAAATTTTAAAAAAATATTTTAGTCATTTTTAAGTTTATTTTTATGACAAAAGCTTAAAAATATACTATGGGAGAGAATTGCCTATTTATTTATTATGTATTCTATTTATGAAACTTAAAAGTACATGTCCCTAATGTCCAATGTCGGCTTCATCTATCACGCTAAAGCCATTAATCCAATGGGGTCGCCACTCTCACTCTTATTTCATCTTTACTTGCAATCTCACAACTCTCTCCAAATAAAATGAGACCTTTCTCTCTGTCCACAAATACAATCATAGTACTATTCTCTGTTTAAGTTCTCGTGCGTATTTTATTCCCTCATCTAGATTTTTTATTATTCCACATTCAAATAAAAGATATAAATAAATACAAGTGTATAATTAATTCGATACAAAAGAGTTATAAAATTAGTAGAAACAAAACAATAACACTTAGATGTAATAATTATGTTTGGCCTTTTATTGTCACTGACTCACTAATGTAATTACAATTAGTTGAACAATTTTATTTTTTTAAAAGTAATAAGACAATTAGGGTATTATTATCCCCGGTTTCTTAACCCGGTTTATTAATTCATGATTTGACATTTTTTGTATATTTTTCGGCTAAAAAATGACTCTTAAACCATCATTATCCCTGGTCTCTTAACCGAGGTTCTTATCTTCCGATAAGAGATATAAGAGACGTTTTTTAGTCGAAAAGTAAAAAAAATCAAATCATGAGTTAAAAACCCCGGTTAAAAAACCAGAGATAATGACACTTTTTCTGAAGCTAAGAACCCCGGTTAAGAGACCGGGGATAATAATCACCTTATTTTTCCACAGTTTAAATGGAGAATTCTCTGATGAGAATAAACTAAAGGCCATTGTCTCTCTCTCTGTCTCTTCTTCCTTATGGATTCTTCAAGAACCAGATTAGTAACCAGACGATCTTCCCCGGTCAACTTTCCGGCGAAGAAAAACATCTCATCCCGGCGATCTTTATCTTCTTCTTCTTCCTTCTCCTCTTGCTCCTCTAGCTCCCTCGTCTTTCCAGCTGACTCTCCTTTAAACTCTCCAGCGACTCCCCTCGGTCTCATCGGTGTTCCATTCTCATGGGAACAGCTTCCCGGAAAACCCAAAGACTGCTCTCATAGACTCAACCACCACCGCCGCAACAACGACTCTTCAGTTATACTACCCCTCCCTCCTCACCGGAGTACCACTTTTCCGGTCACCGGTAAAAACCATAAACTTAACTATCCCACTAAGAAGAACAGCGTCCCGGTGATGGAGAAAGATCCCTTCGCGGCTGCGTTGTTAGAATGTTCCAAAGATGAAGAAGACGAAGATCGGAGGCTCAGTGGAAACTCGGGTGGTTCAAGCAAGGTGTTGGTAAAGAACAGCATCAGCGACAAGTTCGGGTTAGTGAGTCTTTACGGTTCTTGTCGGAGAACTTGTGCAGTATCAGAGTCC
This sequence comes from Sinapis alba, assembly GCA_012274485.2. Lineage (NCBI taxonomy): Eukaryota > Viridiplantae > Streptophyta > Magnoliopsida > Brassicales > Brassicaceae > Sinapis > Sinapis alba. The sequence goes on along the minus strand of MU105792.1, from coordinate 230,077 downwards.
ATTGTTTATCTTCCACGCCGTCACCGTTGATTTGTCATCTTTCAAGATATATCTTGTCTTTGTAATACTTTCTATATAATTTTTCTCTGAATGTGACATATTGTGTGATAAAGTTATTTAAAAGTAATTTCTTATGAACTTTTAACTATATTATTGTATTTTTCTGCAATTATATAAACTTGGTGGAACCAAGTTTGAAGGTTCTGTGATCTCTCTAGCTAGTTTCCAGTATCATCCCATGTGAGAGCAAGTCAAGCTATACGTGCAAGTATATACAAAATAAAATTGATTAATTTGTTATAGGCATGGACGTGTGTGTACATACTGAACACATTTTATTCTGTTGTTTTTTTACCATTTAGAAAATAGTGTTATTTTAGCTTGCCTAGTAAATCGAATTGTTTTATCGAATACTAAATATATATTCTCTTAAGTAGTTTATTTATCTTAAAGCGTCTCTAAAGAAATTAATGGATCTTTCACTGTTGGTGTTCGGCTGTTCGCACAAGGTAATAAAAATAAAATAATAAAGTTGTTGAGCTACCATGCATGTATTATTAGACCAAGTATCTTATACGTCTTAAAATAATTATAAGCAAAATTTCTTCTTTGTATTAAAAGACAGTGTTTCGTCTAGTTTGGGGTCAAAATAGACCCCACTTCCCTATATGTGATATTAAAATGACTTGCGTGGAAGATTAATAATTCTCTCCATTCTTACTAAATTAGCAATCAATTATATAGTGATTATCATTATTTTGGGAAAAGTAGATCAATATGAGCACAATAAAATAGCAAATAGTATTCAAATTTGTGACTTTTAATACTACATGTTCAATATATATAAATTACTAGATAAAATTTCGAACATGTCATTAAGTTTACATATTACTGGGTGTCAAAATATATTAATTCACTCTAGTTATGATACATCTCTTGCCATGAACAACACTAGCATAAACGTAGTTTAGGTGTCAACAACAACAAACTACAAAAGTGGATTGATTCTCTAAGTTTGAGAAATAAATTACGTTTTAAGGTGTCAACTAGCTATAAATTAAAGATTAGTGGAGTGTTAAAAAAACTCGACCCCTCCTGTTATAAGAAAAGAAAAGGCTGCTATAAATTGAGGATTACTTAGTTGTTTATTACTCATAGAATTAAAATAGCTTGAGACGTAGTTATGGACTAAACATATTTGAAACTTGAAACATTGACAATTTCTATACGTTTCTTTTCCCCCACGTGTGAAAATTGTGCTTCTGCTATCGACTACTATATATTTCTCTCGTTTCATATTACTTGTCGTTCTAGGTTTATAAACATATATTAAAAAAATATATAATTTTGTATATTTTTAAAATAAAAAAACAATTACCTATATATCTAACCATATTTCAACTAATAGAAAAATAAAATAAAAAATCTTATTAATGAATTTTGCATTTAAACTCTAAAACGACACTTATTTTGAAACAAAATTTTTTCCTTACAACGACAAGTAATATGAAGCAGAAGAGTTTTGTGAATAAAATTCGGGACCCTAGAAATAAATAGCACATATGTAGTACAAACATGAAATATGTAATCTACATATGCAGTATGCAGTGGAAAAAAAACTGAAGGCAATAGTGAAATATCAATGACAATCAATAATTTTTCTACACCTGAATGCTACGCAACCCACATGATGTAATATTTGAATAGTCGTTTACATTTTATGTCCCACGCTGTAGTTAACATGTCTTGATCATATTTAAGATAGATTAGGAACTGTTTATATCAAGTTGGTTGGTTTAGATTATAATTTTTTTTTTTTTGGAACATAGTTTAGATTATAAATTAATAATATTTATTTGTCATAAGATAGTTCCATTTAGCTTCTCTTTGTATTTAATCCATTTTCGGATCAATCATATGGTTCTGTCATGCAAGGTCAATTGTCAACTCGCCAATACCCGCACCTTGCAATTCCAAAAACCATTTTAAGAAAAAAAAAAGATAATTAACAAATCTTTAAGTTCCATTTTAACACTTGAAACAATTATATATTTTAAAAGTTGCTCCTCTGTTTTGGCTTGGCGGTCTCCGGGGGGTTTCAGTGGCGAATGTTTTAGTTGATGTGACGGTCTTTTGGTTTAATCGGGCGTAATTCTTGGTAAATTTTTCATTATTTTAGTCCCTTTTCGGTTTGTTTTCAGGTGACCCGACTAAGTAGATCAACAGTGTTTTCAAATCCGACTCAAATTCGCGTTTGAATCGATAAATTTGATAAACTGATATGTAATTCGGTTTGAGTTAGAAAAAACTATTATTTAAAAATTCAATAAAATCTACAAAAATTGTTAAACACTAGAACTTGACTATCGTTTGAACCATTATGTATTGTGGTGATATTCATAAGTACTCTCCTTCTAATATTCATATAGTTAATTTGTATATCTTAGATATTATGGATATCAAATTATATTTAAGATTGGTGTGAATCAGTTATATATACATGAGAAGTTTCATATTGAACATATCCATGAATCTAATATATTTGAACAAAAAATTGAATATGAAAAATAAAACATTCGTTTATTTGTATAATGCAAATTAATTTATATGAATATTCGAAGGGGAGTACTTATTATCTTGAGCCAAGTGAAAGTTTTCTTATATAGCAAAATAGTTTAATAAAAAGTTTACATGTGTGAAAAAAAAACTCACATAAACAAAACAAAAAGGTAGTTTGATAAGTAAAAGAATCAAAGTACTAGTTCGTGAATTTGTTTTCATGGTTTCGTTAAAACTGAGTTTTTTTTTTTTTTTTTTTGGTAAAAATGTTAAGCGTTAAAACTAAGTTTGGAGCGAGAGCACCAAGATGAATTAGTGGGGAACCAAAGAACCTAAAAATACGTGGAATGTTAATGATGACCAATTTCTAACAATATTACTATAAAAATTTTAATACTAACATTGCTTTCATCATTGCATGCTTTGTATTCGCGTGTGTGCTTTTTAGTTTTTACATTATTACTTAATGTCAAAATATTATAACACTAGTTTGTTCAAAACATTAACCACTAAATGTACCCTAAACACATTTAATTGACGTCTCATTGAAATTTGATGAGAATCATGATCATCTTAATAATGAATACATCTAGTTATTCATGTAACTTATTTATAAACTATATCTGGTTATTTAGCTTTGTCATTCAGAGTTTTAAGGTTATGTAAGCAGTGATTACTTTTACTTATATGTAACTATTTCATAAGTGTTACAAAAAATGTAACTATTTCATACTTATATATGTGGGAGTGGGCATGCATGTGCATAATAATTAAACATAATAAGTGAATATTGGATGAGACAAGATGGGCCGCTATAATAGTGATTGAGATGTAGCTTGAGACTAAAGACACCATTATTATCATCCGCCACCATGTCCTCTACGCACATGGAAAACAATATATACTATATAAATTATATTATATGCAATATATAATTAATAGATCAAGCGTACGGATCGGAGTCTATTTATTTGTGAAGGCTTAAATCCGAAACACACAATTTTAATCAAGAGCCTTGAACGACAAACAAGCTGGTTTATTCAGTCAATAAGGAGTATTTTTCTATAACATAAGCCAGTGTTTATTTAATAATGTTAGTATCTTAAAGACACAGAGAGAACCCCGTTTTTTTCAAACTTAACAAAGATGATCGATATAAGCGTGAGGAACAGGTTGATCACTCTCCAAAAATCATTATACTGAAGTTTTTATTAGGTGGTTCACTAATGGTTAGGAGTCTTTAAGAATAAACTCCAAAGGATGTAATCTGTTTCTTTATTTTCTAGATCGAAAGTTACACAAGTTATTAGTTTGCAATGCATACTATTTAAGTGTGATTGGTATGATCCAACGAGCGGACGAAAGTTCTGAACAAATAACTCGGAGGTAATCGATGTCAATGCAAATAAACTTTTTTTTTTGAAACACTTTTTTTTCAATGCAAATAGATAGTTTACAAAATTTGAACCCTATTGTCTTGCATCAAAAACAGATCAAGTGTGTTTTCTTTCAAATTTAACGATTAGAGAACGATGGGAAAAGTAGCTATCAGTGATTAAAATAAATTTGCGAGGGCGTATAGTTGTCGGATAGATTAATGATGTCGCTATGCATATCAGGAGAGTTACTGAAATCTCCATCCCAATGGAACTAATAGTGAATATCATGCATATTGATTGAAATAACCAAGAAACCAAAGTCATTATTGATGATTTAACTAAAGGATATGTTTCAGAAGACGATGAGTTTAATGCTGAAACCGATGAAGATGACACTAATGATGAGGCTAAAAATAGTGATAATGAAAATGTATTAGGAAATGAATCTGATTAGACTAATTAAATGTCACACACATGTGGTATTTTCTTGTATTTGTTTTAAAAACTATAAGTTGCAAGATACTCCCTCAGTATCATTTTAAGAGGTGTTTAAGGTTTTTACACAAAGATTAAGAAAATACAAACTTTAATGCAATTTCTCTTAGTAATATAAAATAATATTAGTTCAACCAATAAAAAAAATATGTAATATTTTGTGATTGGTCATAAATTTTAAATAGCATTAAATTTTTTCTAGATTTGTGAGAACATCACTGAAACAAAATAAAAATGTTTAAACATCACTTAAAGTTTAAAGTGATACATAATGAGTAATTGCGAAAGAATGGCAAGAAAACTCTCGCAAATCCTTCATATGTTTTCGAGGAAACACATGTCCATTGCAAATTTGTGCATGATTTGCAAGGGTTCTTTTGCAATTCTCCCACAAATCCAGACACTTGCGTGCTTTGGAGTTTGGTCAAAAAGTTAATTTTGGATAACACATTTAATATAAACATTTAGCGATTAACATGTACACCAATAAATATTTTTTGATATTTAATCTCTTTATATATAAACTCAATTTCCGACCCTCTAACTAATATTTCAAAATACTTAACATCAAAACAATATAAACTATATAATCAATATGTCTACTAAATTAATGAAAGTCTTCATACAATTTTTTTTATGTTTAATAACTTTATAAAATAGGAAACACATATAATATATATAACTTCATCAAAAACGAAACATAACCCCAAACGAAATTTAAAAATACATATTATTAGTTTGCAAGGAAATTGCAATGAACCGTCACAAATCCTTAGAAAATTTGCAAGGAAAATATATTTTCTAGCAAATTTGCAAGAAAAGTGTATTTTCTCGCAAATTTGCAAAGGGAATTGCAAGAAGACTTAGTTATTTTTTTATTTTAATTATATTTTTATTTAATTAAAATTATTTTTATTAAAAATTATTTATAATAAATATTTAAAAATTTAAATCTATTAAATTAATATAATTGTGAAGGATTCTAACGCTCGCAATTTCCTTGCAAATTTGCAAAGAACCGTATCCCTCGCACATTTGCGACCGATTTTATTTCTGTGTAAATTTGTGAGGGAATGAATTCCTTGCAAACTTGCAAGAAAAATGCATTCATTGTAAATTTACGAGGAATTTTGTATCATTGCAAATTTGCGAGTAACGACTTGTGAGGGAATGACTTGTGAGGGAATGACTTGCTCTGTTTCTTGTAATGTTTGAACCGAACCAAAAAACCCAACCAGTTACCTGATCTGAAATGTAAAAATACCATAACGGATTCGGTAGGGTGATACAATATATATCCAAACCCATAATATTATTAATCCGAACAGATAAACCAAAAAATCTAAAATTAGTAGTCAATATAAATATTTAAATATATATAAATATTTCAAATACTCAATTTAGTATTATATTAATATGATATATAAATAAATATTAAAATTTAAATAAATACTTTAAATATCTAATTAGTTATAAATAAGTAATTCATAATTTGCTCGTTGAAATAACAAGTCTACTCTATCTATAAGGTAATGCATATTGTTTACAAATGATGTTTGATTTCATGCTTGATTTAACATTTTATTATTATTTATCAAATTTATGTGTTAGTTTAATTTTTCTTCAGTTTAAGTGTTTTTCTATGTTTTATTTGAAAATTTTGTTTTTTTCTAACTTCAGATATATCCAAACTGAAATAATTCAAATCCGAACGATATATGGTTAATTTATGGAATTTATGATGCAATACAAATTTGAACCAAATCCGGAGTGTTATTATTCAAATATGATATATAGTAATAAAATATTATACTGAAATTTAAGGGTATAAAACCATAAATTTGAAATACTGATTCAAACTCAAACGGAGATCATGCGATCTTTGTACAATAACTTTATAAAATTTAGAGGACAAAATAAATGTTTCATCTGACTATAACCAGAAAAGAAGTCCAGTATACTAAAATTAACGCTAGTGGTTTATAAACACAAGAAGTCAGGAGAATAAGCCAATCAAGGAAATCTGAAAAAGTTTATAAAACAAGAAGAGAATTAATATGAACCTAGAATTGAAGAGTTTACTTTTCACTATATGAACCCGTAATAAAATGGTCAGCACTATATCAAAACTAGGAGAAGCAGCCAGTGATATCTGTATTATTATGGTTTTGGAATAGCAATTTATTGAAACAAATAATTATTCAGTGATAGAACTGGGGAATTATCTGGAGAATTAGTTCAACATTAACAAAGATAACACACCTAACAATACATATGCACCATTCTTCATTCTTCAGATCATCCGCAATGTTTTTTTTTTTTTTTGAACTTAGCTTTCAAATTAAAAATGCAGAAGAAATAAAACATTACAAGCCCATAAGCCATGGTTTTGGTTACAGAGCCCATCAGCCCAGAATATAATTGGACCCCCAAACAAGATCAAATACCATAGAAGTCCAATAATGTGATAGAAAAGGGGAGAGTTAATTTGTCGATATTAACTAAGTAATACGACGGGAATAGGGAGTTGCAGAGAGAGGTACGGTCAAACGATCCACTGTTGCATCAGTTTTGAAGAGGAAGAGGGGTTAGTGTGTCTGAAGGTGAGAATCTTGTCCTTAATCTGTCTATCCAGCAATTTTTTGATTGTGTCTGTTGACCGATAAATTTGCCGGTGAAGGCGAGCGTTGCGTTCCGACCATATCCAGTAGATACACCCCTGCCAGCAGAAACGAAGTAGCATACCCTTGGTTGATCTGAATCCTGTGGACTGAATTTGAACCAGTGCCCTATCCCAAGACCTTTCCGGAAGAATCCCACAACGAGGTGCTAGCGATCCCCACAATCTCCAAGAATAATCGCACATGAAGAACAAGTGATTACGGCTCTCATCTAATTGATTGCAGAGTATACATGTTGTAGATGTCTGAAGCCCCCACCCAACAATTCTGTCTTTAGTAGGACATCTATTCAAGAGAAAGAGCCAAGATAGAAAACTGTGTTTTGGAATCCCGCCTTTATTCCAAACCACATTATGCCAAGGTACGAAGTTCCCTTCAACACTTAACTTTGCATAAATGGTTCCTGTGCTATACCTTGTTGAAATGGTTCCATCCACTTCCCACTCGTAAAAATCTTCCTGATCATTTAGTTGAACTTCTGTAATGTGAGCGTGGATGATGACTTGTTCTTCTGATCTTGCAGGAGGTAAACGCCATGAGTTGTTTCTTCTTAAGGAGGCCAGGGTAGCTTGGTTTCCAATGCCCAATGAAGAGAATCCAGTGCTAAGATATGATCTTAGTGATCCGAAGGGTGGCCAGTTATCCGTCCAGAATCGACATGAAACGCCATTTTGAACCCTTAGTTTAATCCAGCTGTAGATGGATGAGCTCAGTTTCAGAAGCTTGTTTACCTGCCAGGAGTATTTTCGATGTGGTATAGTAGTCCATAGGTTACTCCGTGAACCTTTTAAAACCTCACTTACAAACCAAGCCACCCACACCGAACCTGATTGGAAGAATAGGAACCATATCAGTTTTAAACAACAAGCTTTATTCCAGACTACTAAGTTCTTTACGCCAAGTCCACCTTCTCGTTTTGGCCTTGTTACCACTTCCCAGGAGACTCGGGCTGTATGGTGTTTCTCAATGTCTCCTTGCCATAGAAAAACTCCACACAAAGAGTTAATACGTTTCACACAAGCTTGGGGTAGAATAAAAGTGGAGCACCAGAACGTAGTTATGCCAGTGATAACCGTTTTTATGAGCAACAACCTGCCTGCGAAAGACAGCGATTTTACAGTCCAAGAAGATAGTCTTGTTTTAATCTGCTGCATCAACACCTCACAGTTCAGAAGGGACAGTTTCTTTGTGCACAGGGGAACTCCTAGGTAGCGTACTGGAAGAGTACCCATGGGCATTCCTGTCGAGAACTGGATCATGTCTACTTCTTCCTGTGAGAGGCCTGAAGCAAAAAAAGAAGACTTTTGCAGACTTACAGCAAGACCCGAACGCAGTTCAAACTCACGGAGTACCTGCAAGACAGCTTGAACTGATTCCAGGGACCCATCTATGAAGATTAATAGATCATCAGCAAAGCACAGGTGAGTGAGTTTTGATCCTTGACATTTCCGATGATAGCTGAATTTCATCTCTTGCGCAGCTTGATTTAGCATGAGGGAAAGGGTGTTCATAGCAATGACAAAAAGATATGGAGAAAGAGGATCACCTTGCCTGAGCCCACGAGTGCCTTTAAAATATCCATTGACGAACCCATTATAACCGATGGTGAAGTTGGGAGTGCAAATACAAGCTCTCAGCCAAGATAGGAATTGTTGAGGAACATTGAGACTTTGTAAGCAGGAGAACAAGAAGGTCCACGACAAGGTATCAAACGCCTTTGCTATATCCACCTTTATAGTAATTCTCTTTGGTCCTTTGTTCTTGTGATATCCCTGCACTAATTCACCCGCAAGAGAGGTGTTCTCAACTAAGAGTCTTCCCTTAACAAACGCTGTCTGATTAGGTACAATCAAGGACGAGAGGATAGGTTTTAACCGCAATGTTGATAGGTCCTTCCATGCATGGGGTCCTTACCATTCACCAACTTCAATATCATTATCCTCCACACACGCAAGCTCATTCTACATCAGAAAATCATTCAGGTCTTCTTCTCTCTGTTCCATCCTCTGTGTTACAGTGAACCAGCCTGAACTTTCTCTCCATACGCCTCTGCAAACTCGTTGCCAGACTGTTGAAAAGTTCACTGAACCAAACATACGTGTGTTTTAGTACTATACATACTAATGATTTATAGTCTTTTGGTTGAGGTGAACAATCTTTCTGTTTAGCTTTAGAGATTCTATTACTTCCACTATACACAAACTCGGTTCCTTTGTAAAAATATGAGTATGTATATATATACTACAAATCTCTTCTCTCTTGTTCTTGATTTACTTTTGAAGTTGGGTTTTTAATGGTAACGGTTAATTCAATACACGAACTATTGTTTTCGGTTACGATACATATATGAGTTTATACATTTGTGCACATTCACATGCAAATATAACATATTAACATATACATTGAGACTCAGAGTCGACACCATGAAGAGTTAGGTAGTTTGTATTTTCCTTATTATCGGCCTTATGGGGTTCAAGTTAACCTTGTCAGATAGGCCCACTACAGGCCCAGCTTCTGATCCACTCCTTTGAAACGATAGTCTTGAGGATTTTCTGATCTGTTAAGGGCAGACCAAGTAGAGAAACTGTTTACTCTTTTATGTGAATGGAAAATCTGTTCGGCTTAGTCCAGTGCGTTTTATCCGGACCTGAAACCGATCCGAACAATTTAGAACTGAAACCAATCTAAAACTCTATATATATACTGGTGTGAAATTATCTCCTTAGCAGTTTTTTAAAAAAAATAAATTCTTTAACTAATCAAAATATGTTTCGTTTTAATCAAAAATGGAAAAAGAAAGACAATACGCTTTCAGTTTGTGCGTTTTAATCAAAACATAGAAGAGAAAAACACATTAAGCATGTTTATTATATTTTTTTCTTGGACTTGGATTATATGATTTCAGTTTGTGTGTGTAGCTTTAAATCTAATCAGTACTAATAACAACAAAAATATTCATAACTCCCCAATCGTTATTATTTGGAAAAACTGAAGAATAGTTGTGTCGGGACCGCTACATGGTTACAATTAGGCTGAACAAAATATAAGTAAATTTTGATTCAATTCGTTATCCGTTCGATTTAAACCAAAAAAAATCTAAATATTTGTAATTATATAAAACAAATTAAATACTAATATATAATATTAAAAAAAATCACAAATACTAATATTCTTAGAAATAAATATCTTATCTGATATATTATATGTATAAATATACATATATTTAAACAAATATATGTAAGTTATATAAATAGTATAGTTTATATAAATTTTACAGTACTTTTATTTATTAAATTTATTATATTAGTTAACAAAATTAAAAAGGTAATTAACTTTTTGTGATAAAATATTATTATTATTTTTTAAAAAAAAATTTAACAGATCAAATCGGATATCCAATTAAAATTTTAAAAATTAACGGATATCCAAAATATTGAATATTCAAATAAATACAAATCGAACAAAATTAAATAGTTAACTATTTAGATAAAACATATAAGATCATGAATACTTGTAAAAGATACTCGATCCCAACTCACCCCTAGTGTCAATAAAGTTGTTACTATGAACTACCAGGAAACAGGCCAAAAAGAGTAGAAGGAGCCATTGACCAATCTAAGTTTTTCATTACAAGTCACAATCGTACAGAACACAGAAGAAGAAACAACACAGTATACGACATTTCTATTAAATATCATGTACTTATATAACCCCACACTTCCTGTAATTTTCGGTATTTTACTGTTTTATCAAGGCAAACGCAATATCATGTCCTCAGTTTTATGCCTATTTCGTTAATATAAACTTCAGATATTGGAAAATATAATTAATATTTTGGGATTATATGCTATACTATTTGTAATATTATGATAAATCAATTACCTTGTTAGTAATTGAAAAAATTGAATGAAATTCTTTTGGTAAGTGTATTTAGGAGGAAATACCGTGATATCATATTAGTTTGTATATGTTATATTCACGTTGACAAAAAAAAACTATATTCACAAAGCCATTATTTTAATATTTTATTAGTAAAACTAGGTTAAGATCCGTTCATTATGCAGGATAAATATTATGTATATGAATTATTTTTATATATTTTTATTTATTTTGTGTTCATTTATATATTATAAAATAATAAATATATTAAATAATTGAGAAGTGAGTAAATATTATGTATGTAATTAAACTAGAATAAGCACATAAATCAAATTAAATAAATCAAATTAAATAAATCAAACCAATCATTTTATTTATTTTATATAATATATAATTAAATTTTAATGATGTTGACATAGATATATAATATATTTTAATATAAATATCTAATTGTTTCTATATTATATAAAAATATATAATATATATTTAGATAAATTAATATATGTTTCTATATATTCTGAAAATGATTCGGGTAGTGACACATTGCTAAATTCAAAGGTTGTAATACTCTTCAATTAATATATAAGAGATAATAACCTCTTAGATGAATTAGATACGAGCTGCCCATTATATATCCTAATGATTTAGAGTGATAGTAAAATATTTGATAAGTTAGAAACAGCTGAAGAAATGAATCCTAAATAATAGTTTATGATAAATAAGAATCCAAAGTAATAGCTTACGATACGAAACCCCAAATATTAAAGATAAAAAATACAATGATCATGGACTTGGTAGCTCAAACCCTTTTTGTATCTTGCGTGATTTTAGCTTACCGCCACCCCAAAAATTGAAAACATATTTTCTTTCATGTGTGAATAAATTTTTCAAAAATAAGGCAAAAATGTTGGTGAGGAGACTAATTAACGTGAATCACCGCTCACCAGTAACGTCTTTATCAACAAAAAACAATTTAATATGGTGAGTGGATTAGTATTAAACAACCACTGAATTGAGTTTATTATAAACTGAACTTTTCTAACTAAAAGATAATTTATCTTATCCCGTGTATATAGTAATTATTAATCTCACCAGGGCTTTGTATCTATCTATTTAATCGTAATTAGGATTGTTGTTTACAAGTGTGTATATGAAGTATGCCCCCTCCGTGTTTACATCACGTGACGTAGTCTTTATCAAACACTTAAATTAAATAGTTAATAAGTAGAGAAATTCCCTTAGATAATTCTTTTTAGTTTGTTCTTCACAAAAATAATTTTTAAGAAAAAAAATGATTAAAATGTTTTTTTAGAAGCTAAATTTTTTATTTATATGCATTTATACCCCTAGGGTTAACTAATTTAGACTTTAGGGTTTAGAGTTAAAGGGTGGGTTTAGGGATAGAGTTTCAAATTTCAAAATTTTTTTTGAAAAAATTGAAATTTTCAAAAAAAAAATGCTATTTTGATCATTTTATTTTTCTAGGGCTATTTTGTGATAAAAACTTAAAAAGTGCTATTTAAGAGAATTGCCCTAATAAGTATTGTAATTTTTTTTATGAACCAGAATGTCCAGTGGACCGAGACCCAACTGACTAGTTTTTCAGGGACTTGATCATCGTTGCAAACCTAATCGGATTGCTCGCAAAGAAAATTAGATACTTATGTCGTCTGACCACAAGGATGAGTAATTTGGAAAAGAGATTTCAAATCCATGACTTGTAAGATCTTTATGAGCCGTCTTAACCATCCGACCATATCTTTGGGTGGTTAAATATTGAAATTTTAACTCGAAGAAATGATCAATCATGTATATATTATTTAAAAAACATTACAATAGACGAGAAGATAGAAAAATCTGATATCATCAATATATGAGAAAATAAATAAATTTATTTAAACATATAATATATATTACATTAAATAACTATTAAATCAATTAGGAATCTACTCAAAAGATTTTCTCTTATTTTCTTAAATAAAAGTTGCAGAATTATATAATATAATATGACAACTAACAATTTAAATAAATAATATTTCATAACAATTTTCTATCATTTATCATTTTTTAATTTTATATTATTAAAATAAATTAAATAATCATATTAGTCATATATTTAAATATTTTTTGTATATGTTATAGTTTAACTTCTTTAGAAACAATTATAAATTAGTAAATTACTAAAACTTTTTTAAAAACATTTATTAATTTTTTTTGTAATCAATGGTTTAAATTTTTGTTATAGCAAAATACAATAAATCTATAAGAATAGGAAATTTCATTTAATATATATATATATATATATATATATATATATATATATATATATGTGTGTATTAATATCGTTAAGTTAAACTATATGCCATATTAAAAATTATATAAATATTTCAGTTTCAAAATTTTAGGAACATGCATTGTATTTGAATTTAGAAAAGTCAAATATTTTACATATATTTTGTTATTATTTAAAATGTTCTAAAAACTTTTTATTTTAATAAATATTTATAAATATATCACTTTGTGTAAAGTGCAAATTATAGTAGTATCACTGGTGCCAAAAAGAAAAGATAGTAGTATTACTGCTACATTCCACCATCTCCTTTCTGTCTCCCCCGAAATGGTTATGCAGGGGAGATACATTGTACATTGTACCAACGTTACTAATGAAGTTAGGGTTATTGACACTATTTTAACATAAAGATAAGTTTTTTTTGCGATAATTTTTTTCAATTATTTTTGAATGTTAAGAAAATGCTTCAATTCTAAAAAAATATTTTCACACCTTAACTTACAAATAGTTGACGTTTATCACTTTTCATTTATAATTATGTAACGTAAGGTGCATAAATTAACGGTTTATCAGTTGAAAGATTAAAACATTAAAAACTAACTGAAGAGAGAGATTTATTCGAAGGTTTATCACTAAAAACATTTTAAAAGAAAGTGGTTTAAGAAATGAATAAAGAAGTTGATTTTTTAAAATATTAAATGTTTCCTGTTAACTAAGAACATTTTGGGGTAAACTAAGTGACCTTAAATTAACAGTGTAACAATGGTAGCTAAGTGCAGAAAGACGGTACCACCAAATCAATTAAGAAAAGTTTGGTTATCAAATACTTTGGGATCCAAATAAGGAAAGTTTGGCTAACAATCCTTATGATTATATGAAAAGACCATCGAGTTTATGAGAATAAATTAAATAAATTATTATAAGAAATAAGTTAGACCATTGATGAGTAATCTTTAACCAAACCAAATAAGGAAACTATTATTAAGTGTTTAACTTGCTAAGGAAGCATGAGAAATTTAAAACATGCTTAAGATGTTTTTATATAGGATTTATCATGCTTCCTCACCAAATGAGACACTTATTGATAGTTCTTTTTATTTGGGTTGGTCCATGATGATTCTCGCAGATTCTCGTAGATTTTGCATAATCTCACAACCATTGCTAGTTGATTGTCTTACTTAGAATTTGTACTATCCGATAGCCAAACTTTCTTTAATTGATTTTACAGTCTTGTTCTTTATGTACTTGGTTAACAAAAAACAATTGATAATTAGAAAAAGATCAATTTCTTTATTATTTATTTAAATGACCTTTAAAAATATTTCAGTAATAGAATCCTTCAATCATTTTCAAATCCGAAAAATCTCAATTAATATTTTTTATATTTTAATCATTTAACTTATAAACCGTTAGCGTATGTCATTTTCTATATAAAATTTATAGACCGAAAGTGATATATGTTAACAGTTTATAAATTAAATGATTAAAAGATTCAATTTATAAATTCTCCTATAAATTAAACGATTAAAAGATTCAGTTTATAAATCCTCCTATATATTAATTGAGAAATCACTTAAGTGATTTTTGCTTAGGTGTCAACCATAAGAGAATTTTTAGAAAAATTATTATAATTTGATTGGTTGATGATTTTGTTTATTTATTTATTTTAATCATGTTTAAATTAGGCAATTCTAGAATCAATTAATATGTATTAGTTGTCAAACTATCTATATAACCTTACATATAATCATTTATAGTAGCTAACTGTTGTAATTATGGAAAGTCTAGATAATGGTTCATAATTTCCTTTTCATCTTTGATCAATTAATTTTACACTATATAAATTATATTTCTTAAAAAGTAATTAATAAAGCTAATATCATTACTTTATTTTATATATAAGTCATCATATTAACTATTGATATCATATTAACTATTGATGCATTATAAAATAGATTTATAAACTATTTACATGAGTTTAAAATCATTTACGATTAAGAGTCATATATACTAATTCATTTCTAAAGTCACTTACCTATTTTTTTGTCTAAGTGTCAATCATATGTGAAGTTTAAGAAAAACTGTTATAATTTGATTTATTGATGATTTTAATTTTACTTTATTTTAATCATGTTTAAAATAAAAAATCCTAGAACCAATTAATATGATTTGTCAAACAAACAATATAATCTTACACATAATTATTTATAGTAGCTAATTATAGCAATTACGAAAAGTCTATATAATGGTTCATAACTTATTTTTCATCTATGATCATTTATTTAACCATTAATAAATAACACTTTCTTTCTTATATAAGTCACAATATACATATATAAGGCATTATATTAACCATTAATACATTATAAAATGGATCTATAAATTATTTACATGAGTTTAAAATTGATAATTAATATATCATTTGTAAATTATTTGCTTCACAAATTCATCACTTTAATTTTTTTCCATAAATCTCAAAGATTAAAATTATTATAATTTTATCTAAAAATATAAATAACCATAAACCAACTTACATTAGTTGCCAAACAATCGAAACAATACTATGAATAAAAATATCTTTAAATTATGATAAATCTGTTGTCAAACACATTCAATTATAAAAATTTAACTTGAAATATATGATTCAAAAATCATGTTCAGGATTTTACATTGTTGGACATTCTAAACTTAGAGGCATATTATATCATTTTAAACACAAAGTAAAAATTTGAATATATTTGAAGATTTCTGATAATATAAAATCTAATCGGATATAAATTTATCTTAAATTATTTTCTTAAAAATGAGTAAGATTATTGTTAACAAATATATCAAATTTTTATAATTGAAACTTCCCATATCAGTCTACGATACAAAATAAAAAAAATCATAAACTTTCTCTTTGTATGAAATTATCATCTGAGGTTTAAATTATATATTTAATGGAAATCAAAATTTTCATGGTTAGAACTAACACATATTTTCATATAATATGAAACTTTTTATTATCATATTAAATACGAACACTATTTCTATAGATGTATATTTATGTATAAATTAATAAAATCTGAATATTATAAAAAATATATTACTAGAAAATTTATTAAATATATGGAAATTCACACACACACACACACATATATATATATATATATATATATATATATATATATATATGTTCCTTTTTAATAATCATTTTAGTTTCATACTTTAGTTGTAATTGTAACTTGTTCCTCACATAAATTCATGTTTTTGTATTTTAATAAAAAAAAATTATGCAAAAAAACTTGAACTATACACCAATTAAACTATATATATATATATATATGTATATATATATATATATATGTTATGTACTGCTAAGAAAATAAAAACTTCATTCTTAGTAAAAAAATCATAATCAGCTATATGTGGTTATTGATAAAAATATAATTAAATATTACACAATATCATATTTTATTTTTTAAAAGTAATCAAATAATCAAAATGATAAATATATAAAATCTATTTGTTTAAAAATTACTAATAAATTATTTACATTAATTTTTAAAGAAACCAAAGTTATATCATAGCATGCCAAAACATAAATATTATATTATAATAAATTTAAAAATTATTTATATATGTGAATTCGGGGATAATTACTTAGTTAAAGAATTAAAAGATTAAAAAGTTGATTAGGAGATTTTCATACTATTCAAATTTCGGTGGAAATTTTTACTGAAAACCCCAAAATAAATTATTATTTAATAACTGCATTTAAATACCAAAAAAGTTTTGAATCTAAACTCATAATTCATATGTATCCAAAATCACTACTTTAGTTTTGTTTAAATCACCATTCAGACTTATGCTATAAACTTTATCTTAAATATTTTTCAGTAGAATTAACTTGGTAAAGTGACAAGTTTAAATAGATTCGAACCAAAAATAAATCACCTATTTATATTAAAAATATAGTGACTTCAAAAATTATCAAATAAATAAATAAATTCAAATCTAAGAAAATATTTAGCATAATCAACAAAATTTGAAATGTTTCTTTTAAAATTGAGTGTGACATAGCAAAAAAGGAATCAAGAGGAAGAAGAGGGGAAACAAGAAAACAGTGTTAAGAAACAAATAAGTCAATAAAGGTTGACTAAGAGATTATAGATTGATGCATATCCACTTGTTTTTATCCCTTCAATCATTCCCTCTTTACTCACAAAGGCCATTATACTAGTAAAGCTCCAACCTTTAGATCTCCTCTCACTCGAACACTCCGCTCTTCTTCTTCAGATTCCCCCAAATTTCTGGAGAATTCGATTGCCCTTATCGTAATTTCACATGGGTTTCGCTTAAAGATCCAAACTTTAGCGAAATTGAAGAAGCGAAAGATGGATCAGAACCCTCACGACCGTCCGGCGGCGGAGGCAGGGCTGCAGCTCAATTCTACAGAGAACCCATCACCGGGAGGATTGGTTCCTTTCGCCGGGTCGTCGTCTAGCTCCACAAGCACTAGCTCAGGCACTGCTCTCGCCGTAGTTAAACCCGCCGTGAAGAAGCCGTCTAAAGATCGCCACACGAAAGTCGATGGCCGTGGACGGAGAATCCGCATGCCGGCGTTGTGCGCCGCCAGAGTTTTCCAGTTGACGAGAGAGTTGGGTCATAAGTCAGACGGGGAGACGATTGAGTGGCTGCTCCAACAAGCCGAGCCTGCTATCATCGCGTCGACGGGGACAGGGACGATTCCGGCGAATTTCTCAACGTTGAACGCTACTTTACGCGGCGGCGGTTCGACCATCTTCGCTCAGTCGTCAAAGTCTTCTCCTTTCCACAGCACTGCAATGACTCTGTATGAAGATAGTAACGGTGCTAACGGATCATCTTCCTCCGCTGCGGTGGATCAGTCTAGGAAGTTGTTAAACGCTCAGAACGCCGCCGTTTTTGGGTTTCACCATCAGGGTTACCCGCCGACATTAAATCCGCCGACTTTGGGGAAGCCTTATAGAGAAGATTACTTCAAGGAGTCTGAACCAAGTGGGAGTTCTCAGAAACCGGGTCAGTTTCAGGAGCAAGAGTTGGGTCCGGGTACGGGTATGGGGCGTGGGACGGCGAATGTGGTGCCTCAACCTATGTGGGCGGTGGCTCCAGGGACGACGAACGGAGGAAGCGCGTTCTGGATGCTTCCTATGAGTGGCTCGGGTGGGCGGGAACAGATGCAGCAGCAGCCGGGTCACCAAATGTGGGCATTCAACCCGGGGAGTTATCCGGTTGGGACAGGTCGGGTTGTGACTGCACCGATGGGGTCAATGATGTTGGGAGGTCAGCAGCTAGGATTGGGAGTGGCGGAGAGCAACATGGCTGCTGCCGCAATGCGTGGAAGTAGAGGTGGAGGTGACGGTTTGGCGATGACGCTAGACCAACACCAGCATCACCATCAGCAACAAGAGCCAACCCAAAGTCAAGTTAGTGAAAATGGTGGTGAAGACAAGAAGTGAACAAACACACCTCTCGCTGGTTATCAATGATTCCAATTGTAAAACATGTTTTGGCAGTTTAATGCTGCCATGCCTGAGAGAGATTTGAATGACGAATATGGTGAAACATATGTGGGTTTAAGCTTTTGAACAGATTTGTCACATCATTTGTGGTTTTTTTTTGTGTGCTTTCTTCTTGATTTTAGTTTTTTTTTTCTTTTCTTGTGCTTTTGATTGATAGATATGTGAATATGGTGGATCTTTTTTGGCTTTTGGGTGATCTTTCTTTGGTTCATACAATTACATATTGTTTTCTCGAACTGATTAACATTCAGACACATGCTTCCGAATTGAAATATTTTTATATATAATTGTCAGATTATCATTATTCCAGCGTAAAACAGAGCCAGCAAACAATGAAACATTCAGACAAATACTTGTAAGCAAGAAACAGAAAGCAACAGTTTAAGAACTGATACAAATTATTGAAGCAGAGAAGAAGAGAGAGAGAGAGAGTCAACCAGAAGCGGTCTTCCTCTGCTGGAAGACAACAGCAAAGATGGGAACACCAACACCGATGCTGAAAGCGGTGAAGACAGCGAGAGACATCTTGAGACCTTGGAACTTCATGCGGTCCAAATTGTACATGTGCTTGGCGTGGAGGTAGTAAGGCTCGTCATGGCCATGTCCTCCTCCGCTCATCTTCTTAGCTCCAGTTGTGTGGATGCTTCTGCTCACTGTTGAAACAAAGAAAGTTTCCGCTAAGTTGAACAAAAGCAATTGCGTATAACAAAACTGATTAAAACAAAGAAAACACCCCCAAAAGTATACATTTTTCACGAACCATTTGTTTTGCATTTATGTTCTATAATCATTTGAGGTTACAAGCTGGCGCAGCGTACGAATGGATGAACGGTCAATCAAGGAACTTTTAGGATTCTTAGAGACCTGTTCTTGGATCAATCAAAAGTTTCTTTCGATAACTTCTTGAGACCAACTTCTTGCTTGATGAATTGAATCAAATCGAACAAAGTATAAAGCAAAGCTTCTATTATAAAATTCAATTTTCCAAAATTCGACGCATGATAAGGTAAAACATCAAAGCAATCGACGATGAAATCGCGTTGAAGCACTCAGCGGCTAATCAGAAAGATCAAAACCCCAACAAAGTATTCGATTTCTGGGCGAACAAACGAAACCCTAGATTTCCAAAAAGGGGGAAAGAAAGTCAGTTTAAGCGAATGAAGAAGATGGAGGTACGAACCAGATCTGGAGACTGATGATTCGGATGAAGCTATGATCTTTGAGATAGATCTGATTCCGGTGTTCAACGCCATGATCGTGGATTGATGGAGAAGATAAAAGATAAACGACGGCGAAGCTGTTTAATGTTACGATTACCGTATGGAAGAGACTGAGACTGGTGGAATAGCATCATCACACGTGGACGAACAAGCGATAATTTATTTTGGGTCCGGCCCATTTATTCTCTCACAAGGCCCCTTTCTTGAGTAGATTTAGTTTCTGTGCTTTTGGAGAAAATATCAACGTAATACTACAAAGCTCTTCTTTTTAGCTCTAAATGGTAATCATAAAATGGATTTGATGGATTGTTGATCAAGAAACATGTGATTTGGTACCAATTAAGGTCTCTCTTTAAATAAAAAAAGAATTAGGTATCCAGACATCAATCTCCTCTACACAAAGGGTTATAACTAACCAAACAAACCATGTTTCTACATCTAAGAGTGAAACACAGGAAACAAAAGCTGACTATACCTATTGACATTTGTAACCGGACGTTGCTCCACAGAACAAACAAAAAAAAAACAGAGTATGTGGGGCAGTCTACACAGACGGTCTGGTTAAGAGAGACATCGCCTTTCTGAAATCAAGAGACTGGAGCTCTAATCCCGGGACATGCTTGCCTTCTGCTCCCATCCAGAGACCACCATGTTGAGGAGGCATCAACAATGGAGACTGACTGTTGCTGTTCTCTTGTGATGTTTCTTGCTTCTTCTTCACAAACTCAAAGAACTCAGCAACCTGGCGTGCGTACCTTTCAGCATTACCAATCAAGAAAACATCAGTTAGGTATAGGAATCTATTACTGTGACATTAACAGTAATAAGAACTTACTGTCTCTTTGCTTCAATATCTCGGCTGAAGTCAATATTTGGCTCACAGTCCAAAACAAGAGCAGGGACCTGTTAATACCAATGGACTAGTCTTAAACCAAAACCTATCTTCAGAAGTTAAGCACAAAAAATGAGACAACGTTACCTTCTGGATGCTAGAATGCATATGGTTTCCTTCCAAGTAAAACACACGGTCTTTTATGTCAGGATGCAAAGTGTTATCCATCTGTAAAGACGGTTTGCTAACAGAGAGTATCCCATGGTTTCCACTCTCAAACCGGAGGAGCCAGCTCTCATGCTTCTCGTGAAGATCCTGGAGGTACTTCAGGGAGACTCCACCTTCTTCTGCTCGTTTCCTTAGCATCATTCGCTTGTGGCAAGTGTCTGGACTCGCCCTCAAGTATATAAACCCATCAGGAACAAGTCCAGGTAAAGCAGAGACTACTGGATCAAACCAAGAGTCGTAGATGCTTATCTCCATCTCGTTCATCCATTTCGCTTCATGAACAGCTCTCACAAACACCTGAATGCCAAGCCACATTGTAATTCACACGTGCTAAAAAAACAGATTTGAGTTAAACCGGCCAAACTCGCTAAAACTGGTGACCGGTTCAACACTAAACACAATTTTCTCAAATTCAAGTTTTAAAAAAAAAAAATTTGCAAATTTTAAAAATTCTTATAAAATTTTTTTATTGTTTTTTTAATATCTATCTAAATAAATTAGTTTTCATCATATTTTTATATTATTTTTGAAGTTTTCATTGTATTTTTATATCATTTTTAGATTCTAACAATGATATAAAGTTTTATTGGTGCACAAAAGAAATTTTTTTATCAAAATAATTTTATAGTAAGCTACACATATATAGTTACTTTTAATTTGAAAACCAGGTTAGACGGTCCAACCATTGACCACCATTGACCACCGACAATGTCCGGTCCGGTTTTCAAAACATTGCATAAAAGGTAATCACATTAATACAAAACCTTGGCTTCTAGCTTACCATTCTATCACTGAAGACACTCCTTTCCATCAACCTAAGAGGCTTGGCCCCAGAAGCAGACTCTTTCTCCTGCATCAGCCTCGTGACAAACACATAGTTCTGAAAAGTATAAGCATACCTCTGAGGCTCAGAGTAGAAAGCATCTAATATATTGAAATGGTCAGGTCCAACATCTTGCCACTTATCAACCGGCTCAGGAACTATCTCAACCAGATCACGCAGCTCAATAGTCTCATTAGCTATCCTCTGCAAGAAAGTTGATTTCCCCACACTAATGTTCCCTTCAACACAAAACGTCAAACGCTTCTTCTTCACGTTCGTACTAGGATCCTTGAGCTCATCGTCCACACTCTCTTTGATAAACGTTGTGATGCTCTCCGCATGGTTTCTGTGTAGAATCCCAACAGAGCTACGGAGATAATCAACCATCTTATCGCTTGCCTTCCAGAACTGAAACCAAAAAAAAAATTAAAGACAAGACACACAAAGGAAAGAACTTTTTTTTATTACAAGGTCAGACCTTGTCTTTGTAGAGCTTCTTGAGCTCTGCAACATCTCCGATACCGTTATCAACAAGCTTTCTCTGGTTCCTTGGGCCCACACCAGGTATCTTTAGTAAATCTGGATTACTGTCACCGTTAGAGCTCCGTCTATTTCGACGGCTCATCCTCATTGGTTTTTCAACTTCTCCGTCAGAGTCGTCTCCAACACCGTCAACAGCGTTAACAGAACTTAAACCGCGATCATGGATTCTAACGTTGATTGAGCACTGGGAAGAGGTTGAGAACCGTTTGTGAGGACGGTTTCTCTGCAGAAATGCGGAGAAAACGGCGCCGTTTGTGGGAACAGAGCATGTGGTTATAGGCATAGGGGAAGTGGAGAAAGGTTTGGAATTTTTGGAGGAGGTTTTGAACCTTCGAGAGAGGAGGCTAGGTATGGAAATGGTTGTGTAGAGATGAAAACGGCGGCGAAGGAGGTAGCCGGAGAGGAGAGAAGAGGGGTTGAGCAAGTGGTAGTCTTGCACAGAAGCTTCTGCATTTCACATCCGTAGCTTTCACTTTTAGTTGGAACTCTGATAACGGGAGAAGGCGTAGAGGCCTAGAGGCCTAGAGGGTGAATTGAGAAAGGGAAATTCTCAATTTTTTTTTTTTTTTTGATCAAAATGACTTTTTTTTTTTTTTTTTTTTTTAAATTTTNCAATTTTTTTTTTTTTAATTTGAACTCTATCCCTAAACTCACCCTTTAATTTTAAACTCTAAAATCTAAATTAGTTAACCCTAAATGTATAAATACATATAAATAAAAAAAATAACTTCTAAAAAAACTTATTTTGGTCATCTTTTTTTCTAAGAACTATTTTTGTGAAGAACAAACTAAAAGGGCTATATAAGAGAATTTCTTTTTTAATTATATGAGTTAAATAATTACAAAATACGGTATTAGTGTCAAGATTTCTTGACATTCAAAACACTTGACATCCAAAATAACCAGTTTGAATTCGATCTAAAAACTGATGCCCAGCTTATTTGGTGTTATACAAATCTTAACTGAACTCAACCGGAATTAACTTGGTTTTGTTTGGGTTTGGTTCAATTTAACTAGGTTGTTTTCTCATTCCGCGAAAAATAAGATATAAATAGACATTGTTAGCTCATCGTTCTCGCGACTTCATCTTCTAAGAGTTTGCGGCGTCTAATTCTCGTGTCGAAAAATCAAAGAGAGATGGCGGAAGAATCAGCTAACGTAGATGCCAAGGCATCGAAAGCCAAGGACATACGTCACTACCTTTGCCAGTATTGCGGAATCAGCAGATCTAAAAAGTATCTCATCACTTCACACATCAATTCTCATCATCAGGTTCCAATCTCTCTCTCTCTCTCTCTCTCTCTCTCTCTCTCTCTCTCTCTCCCTCTCTCTCTCTAAGCTTATAGCTTGATGATGACGACGACTTAGATAGGTGATGGTGCTGATTTTCGTTTGTTTTTGGTCACTTTTAGATGGAAGTTGAAGAGGAACGAGATGACGAAGCTTGTGATGTTGATGAAGAAGAGGCATCTGGTAAACATACTTGCCATGAATGTGGTGCTGAGTTCAAGAAACCTGCTCACTTGAAGCAGCATATGCAGAGCCATTCACTCGAGGTAGCTTCTTTATCTAATTGAATCATCGTGGATATAGATAAGCTTGTGGGTTTGCTTAGTTATGAGTGTTGTGCTTATTGCGTACTAAAAGTTTACACCTTTGCAGGAAATGAATGACCTTTTAGTTTAATAACAAAAGGTCTTACTTATGTTATTGCGTGAGGCATTGGATCCCAAAAGAGTGAACTCCAAAATGCGAGGCTACATGTTATGGACTAGTATCAGGTTGGGAGACCTCCTGAGAAGCTCCTGCAAGTAAAGCCTCGGTCACGCAAAAAGGTTTGAAATTTGATGTTCAGTAGCTTGTGTCTTTTTATTTCTCAGTGCTTTTGAGTTTGGTTTATTTTATGGGATATTGTTTCTGATGGTTTTCGGTTTCGGTATGTGCAGAGACCTTTTGTGTGCTATGTGGATGATTGTACTTCTAGTTATAGAAGGAAGGATCATCTCAATAGGCATCTTCTTACCCATAAAGGGAAGCTATTCAAGTGTCCTATGGAGAATTGCAAGAGTGAATTCTCGGTACATGGCAACATCAGCAGGCATGTTAAGAAGTTTCATAGTAAGGAAGATGGAGACAAGGACAATACTGTCACTGGTGATAGTAATAAGGAAGATACTGGTTGTGGAGATTCTCAACCCTCGGAATGTTCATCTGGTCAGAAGAAGCTTGTCTGCAAAGAAAAAGGGTGTGGGAAGGCCTTTAAGTACCCTTCACAGCTGCAGAAGCATCAGGATTCTCATGGTAAGTGTACCATTCTACTGTCATTAAAGCTTCACTTGTGCTTTCATGTCTCTAAAGATTGGTTATGGATTTTACATTTGCAGTGAAATTGGACTCTGTGGAGGCTTTTTGTTCCGAGCCTGGGTGTATGAAGTACTTTACAAACGAGGAATGTCTCAAGGCACACATAAGATCATGCCATCAGCATATCAACTGCGAGATATGCGGCTCTAAGCATTTGAAAAAGAACATCAAGAGGCACCTACGGACTCATGAAGAAGATTCATCACCAGGAGAATTCAAGTGTGAAGTTGAGGGTTGCTCTTCAACATTCTCTAAGGTAAAAGAAACATCCAGAATGAAACACTTCCACTCAAAATGATTACTGTTTTCAAGTCCTAGATTAGTAAGCATCCCCATGATTTTGCAGGCTTCTAATCTTCAGAAACACATGAAAGCAGTGCACGAGGATATCAGACCCTTTGTATGTGGCTTTCCAGGTTGTGGCATGAGATTTGCTTACAAACATGTTAGAAACAACCATGAGAACTCCGGTTCCCACATATATACCTGCGTAAGTTCAACCCCCAACTTGTTTTTGTCACAAACTCAAAAGAGACTGGAATCTCACATGGATGTTGATTGGTGGTTTCAGGGTGATTTTGTTGATGCTGATGAAGATTTCACATCAAGACCAAGAGGTGGAGTCAAGAGAAAGCATGTCACAGCCGAAATGCTGATAAGGAAGAGAATCATGCCTCCTCAGTTTGATTCAGAAGAACACCAGACTTTCTAGTTCTTATAGGCACTAGGCAGATATGGTTTCATTATGTGTAAAGTTTGTGTGTTTTATTTGTCTGTAGAAGAAAATTTAGAGCGATAGTAGTAATAGAGTAATAGTAAGTGTGTAAAAGATAAGGTTATGGGATAAAGATCGATACTTTAGCACTCTAAAGTCAAATCTCTCAACTCTCTTTCGTCCATATTCATGCCAAAGTAATCGGTCAAAGTAAACTAAACTTGACTATTAAACCGTGCAGAAGTCAATGGTCTGAAGACTCTGAGCTAATCTTATATATAAAAGCCACGAGAATATGTAATTAAAATCCTATTGAAAAGCATGGCTGCAGACAAGATTTGGCTGATGTCTCTCATGTTCATAGGTATGGTTCTTGTTGACTACATACATATAACTACCCTCAGTTTGAATCAAACAATCAGAATTTGATAAAACTTCTTGTTTCAAAAAATATATTTAGGAGCGATTATAGCAGGAGTTGTCCCTGGAGTTACTACAATAAAGACGGTGGTCGCTTGTCCTCTCTATTGCTTGCAAGTAGAGTACATGACATGTCCTTCCTCTGGGGACGAGAAGCTGCCTCCGAGATGCAACTGTTGTCTTGCTCCCAAAAACTGTACTCTCCATCTCTCTGATTCTACTTCTATCCATTGTACCTAATGTTTCTAGAAACAAGTGTAAATGCCGTATGGAATCCCATCAGCTCATCCCAGTCTCCTTTTTCATCCGTTCTCCATCTTTTGCATCAAATACTATTGTAAGTTTTGGTTGTTATATTGAGTATGTTAAAACCTTAAAGGAGCTCTACGCTGTCAGCAGGTCCCAACTTTGTGATTATAAAAACGAAAACCTCATTATGCTAATGGTAAGATTCAACAAGTGCAACAGCTCCTGCAGCAACTAGAACCCCAGTTGTAATGGGTTTTTTTTTTTTTTTTTATTTATTTATTTATTTATTGACTTTAGTTTATTTTAATTATTTTTATTTAATTTTATTATTTTTATTTTACTCTTCTTATTGTTTTTATTTAGTTTTCTTTATTTTTAATTATTTTTATTGATCATTTTTACTAGAAAAATAAGTAATTTAGATTCAAGATTTAGTACGTTAATAAAATTGATTTTGAAATTAAAGTGCTATTTTTAAATGCAATTTCTCCAATTCTATTAATGATTTTCGCTTTAAAATTCAAAGTTAATTTTTTTTTAATCAAGTCCGTCAAATTAGTTTATAACATAAAGAAAGTCTACTACTTCCTGTGAAATGTCATTACTGACCGTAAGAAAATTTAGGTGAATCAGTGTTAGGGCTTAGCAAATAAACTGAATCTCAATCGAATTGGATCCGGTAAAAATAAATCTAAAATGATTCAAATCCGACATAAACATCAGTTATAGATTTTATTCTATGACATTTCAGGTTATGGGTTTATTTGAAAAAAATCCAAATCTAAATAAATATCCAAAAATATTTGAAAATTTTAAATTTTCAAAATCGAATTTGTATCAAATCATATCTTAAACTTTAATATGCATCCAAAATACACTAAGATATTATTGATACCTAAAATAATTATATATTAGATAAATAATTGATTTAAATATTTAGTTTAATATATAGTTTTGGTACTCGGTCAATATTAATATTTTTATTTTTTGACAATTGCATTTGAAATTTAACTATCAATAAATTGGATTTTGAAATTTGAACTCTATTTTTCTAATTATAAATAATATTTATTATGTTTATAGAATTGATAGTTGCTAATTTTAATTTATTTATATTTTATAATATATGATTTTCATTAGTACAAGATTTCGGCTTTTAAAAATATATCTTAATTGTGATGTATAGTTTAAGGATAAGTCTCATATATTTGATAGATAAGTCTCTCAAAATTATTTTGAAAAACAATAATATGGTTTAAAGAAGTTAATATATAAATTTGTTGAAAATATAAAAATATATTGAGGCTTTAAATGGTGATTAAGGAATTAAGGGGAATAATCAATTTCTTATCATTCCTTATAATTTGTATCATTTACAAGGAATATTTGTTACCTATGATTCTTTAATATTTTTCTACATTTAAGAAAGAATAGAAGAATAGATTATATTTATTCCTTATCAAATTTGGAGAGAAACATAAGTAAAAAGAATTTCTTTAATTTTATTCTTCTTTCGTTTTCTTCTTCTCATTCTCTATGTTCTTGTAGTGGTTACAAGTTAGAACCTGAGTTTATTCAAATACAAAAGAATATTTTTAGGATTAATAACTCGATTAATTAAAAAAAAAACAAAATTATTTTAAGTTCAACTAGGTGTTGGACATATAACTAAACCTGAATCCAATCTAATCTGAGTTTTTAAAATATTTGAATGGAACTTAGAGTTAGGCCTGGGCAAATTATCCGGATCCGAAGTTCCGAACCGGATATGATCCAAGTTTTAAGATACCGAACCGAATCCGATCCGACATAGATATTCGAACGGTACATAATTTTTTATATCCGAAGAACTGGATCCGAACCTGAACCGAACCCGAAAATTACGGATATCTGAAAAATATTCGAAATACAAATATATATCTACAAATATTAGTTATATTAATACTTATAAAAATTATAATATTGAAAATTATAATAATATTTTAAATATGTTAGTTATTTTGGATAATTTAGATACTTTAGTTACTTTTGGATATTCTTGTACATGTTTGTATATAAAAGACCATATTTAAACCGAATATTTCGGATTAGAAACATGTATTTTCGGTTATGTTCGGGTAAACTTAAGTCAATCCAAACTGAAACTGAATTTTTTTCGGTTCATTCGGATATACTCGATAATATTCGAATCCGGCAAGTACCGAACTGAACCCGAACGGTACCAATTTCCTATGTCCAAATTATTCGAAATTCGAAATAGTCGATCCGAACCTGATCCGGTATCTGAATGTCCAGGCCTAGTGAGAGTTATGAAACTGAATTTTGACCCAAATCCGAATGAAGTTGATTGGGATCCGATGGGCCATCCCTAATCAACGTGAATGAAAATTCCAGATGTTTAACCCATTGTGAATACTAAGTGGGCTTTCTGTAGATCCACGGGCTTCCATTACGAGTACTAAATGTACCCAAATAAGGCCCATTTTGTGTTTCCTTTCTAACTAATACGATTGTTTCGGGCGATGTGGCAAAACTGCAAGACAAAGTGCTCCTTGTCGAACGGTCGAGAAGTTTACTTTTCACGAAGAAGCGACACGTGCAAAGACGTGGCGATACGTGTCATTCAGAAGTTAAAAGAAAAACAAAATGTTTGTTGCGGTTTCACATCCTCCCAAAGTGTTTATTATCCTTAGTGGTTGTTAAGATTTGATGATGGAGACAAAAGAGAAGGAAGTAACTTTGCAAGTACAATGATGAATCTATTGGCTTTGTGTCTTGTCTTTAGCACTTTACTCGCGGCGGAGGTATGGTCTCCGAGCCCAGCAGTGACCACTCAACAGACGGTGGTGTCGGAGGAAGACGTCATCGTCAAAGATGGCCATCGCGTTGTGGTCGTTGAGTACGACCGCGACGGGAAAACCAACACCAGAGTCTCGATCTCGCCGCCGTCGGCAGATGATGAAGGAGAACAAAAACAAGAAGTAGAGAAGGAAACTACTCTGTTTCGACACGCTAAAGAGAAAGCGAAAGAAACGGCGTCGTATTTTCCGAACGTTGGTCAAGGTATCTCGCAGCCGGTTGCGACGGAGGAGGAGGTGGCGCGTGATCGCCACGCGACGGCTGGGGAAGTCATATGCGACGCGTTTGGTAAGTGCAGGCAGAAGATCGCGAACGTCGTTGGTCGGGCTAAAGACCGAGCCAGTGATACTGTAGATGATGTCGGAGAGAAGATTTCTGATGCAGGAGACGCTGCGGCGGGTAAGGCTTACGATGTGAAGGAGACGGTTGCACGTGGGGCACGTGACGTGGAAGACACGGTTGCTGATAAAGCACATGATGTGAAGGAGGGTATGGCCTATAAAGCTCAAGATTTCAAAGATAAAGTTACTAAAAAGGCCGAGAACGTGAAGGAGACTATGGCCCATAAGGCCCATGAATCGAAGGAGAGGGTGAAAGATGAAGTGAGAGAGAAGGCTCACGAACTGAAGGAGAAGGCGTCTCACAAGTCCCATAACGCGTGGGAGAGAGTTAAGTTTGCTGCGCGTGGATTGGGGTCAGCTATAGCTAAGACGCTGAGTCCGACAAAGATAGCGAGCGTGATGGGGCTTACTGCGATTGCGGCTGCGTTTGGGACTAGCGTGTGGGTAACGTTTGTTTCGAGCTACGTGTTGGCGTCAGTGTTGGGGAGGCAGCAGTTCGGTGTGGTGCAAAGCAAGCTGTATCCTGTTTACTTCAAGGCAACATCTGTCGGAATCTTGGTGGGTTTGCTTGGTCACGTGCTTAGCCGGCGGAGGAAGCTACTCACTGACGCCACGGAGATGTGGCAAGGCGTGAACCTTTTGTCTGCTTTCTTTATGATTGAGGCTAATAAGTCATTTGTCGAGCCACGTGCCACCAAGGTATATCTACACCACGTGCTAGTCTAGTGATCATTATGTTGTTTTGGGTCATGAGCAGTTCAATGTTATGTTACATATGTTGTTTTATTAGGCAATGTTTGAGCGGATGAAGGCGGAGAAGGAAGAAGGGAGAGGAGGAGGAGGAGAGAGGACGAGTGAGCAAGAAGTGAGGAGGAAACTGGAGAAGCTAAGTGAGAGGCTGAGCAAGCTCAACACATACTCCTCTTGGTTAAACATAATGATGCTCATGTCTCTAACCTGGCACTTTGTTTATCTCGGACAGAGACTAGGCACTGCTTGTTGATGCGTATGCCTTTGTTAATTTTTCTCCAAGTGTGTGTATCTCCTTGTCCTAAACCTAACTTCTTTTCTTGTTGTGGTTGTTTTTTTCTGACGTACTTCTCAGAGTTTAATGTTTTGTTGTTTAATGTCATATGTAGATATGTCTTGTAACTTTTGTGTTAGACGGTTGTTTTTCTTTTGCCTCTATATATACAAAATTTTATAGTAAGGTGCCTAACACTAAACAAAAGAATGCATACATACTAAAAAAGAAGGAAAATACCAATCGGTGGGAGATGGGAGATGAAACTCCAATGGTTAGTAAGCCATATCTTGATCGTTCTCTATTTTCTAGTTCTTTTAAAACTTGATAGGTTTAATCTATCTAATTATCATGTCTTAGCATCTACTCTACACTTAAGTCATATATAATCTTATTGGTTTATGTATTTTAATATGAAAAACTGTTCAAGAAAAAAAAACGAAATCATGTTTTAAAATAATTATATACAGTATGAAGTTATCATATTATGTAGTTGTTGTGAATCTGAAAAGCCAATTTAAATCGACTGGATACACTTGCAGAAACTATAAAGTGGGACCCTTAATTTAAGTTCTCACATGAAAGTTTGAAAGTTGAGGAAATACAAGAGACAATTGTACAAACATTTATAAATAAGAGAGAATTGTGCAAATGAGATTTGATTGAGAACCAAATTGTTTCACTAGACTTATTAGCAACCAATGAAGGAATAGGCAGAGAGTTGACAGTTTCAAAAACATATTGAATGAGACTTGACAGTTCAGAAAACATGTCTATCATAACCAACCTCCCAAATTGATTTTTGAAAACAATTATCAATACCTAATTAATTTCTATTTAAATTAAATAATTATAAAAAATAAATAAATATAAAATTATATTAAACCTTTTAAATAAAATTAAGGGTAATTCTCTTAAATACCCTTTTAAGTTTTTTTGTCACAAAATAGTCTTAGAAAAATAAAATGACCAAAATAGCATTTTTTTTTTGAAATTTTCATTTTTTTTTTGAAATTTGAAACTATATCCCCAAATCCATCCCTTAACTCTAAACCCTAAAGTATAAATTAGTTAACCTTAGGAGTATAAATGCATATAAATAAAAAATTTAACTTCTAAAAAACTATTTTGGTCATTTTCTTCCTTAATAACTATTTTTGTGAAAAACAAACTAAAATGGGTTATCTAAGAGAATTTCTCTAAAATTAATATTAAAACTTTATTTATTGTTTTCCATCATCTAAAGTTTAGAGTTTATATTTTCCATCACCAATGTTTAAAATATATAATATGTTTTCTTGTATTACTTAAGTAGTTCAGAATATTCATTACAACTTTTTCTATGATTTTATCAACAAATAAATATATCTCCTTAAATTGTAATTTTTCTATGTTTTACGTAGACTAAAATATATATATCATAACGGTTTACTCTTCATCTTTGAGGAAAACTAGAATATATATATCATAGTTTGTGAACACACACACTTTCAAGTGTCATTTTAACATTTTCTTTTGTTACATAAAAATTGTCGTTTTACAATTCTAATGCAATTTATACTTATTTTCAGCTTAATATTAATTACAAAATGCTTTGATTTTATAAATAAATTTATTTATCTAAAATGTTGTTGACTAAATAAAAAAATATTAATAAAACATAAATATATTTTAATCAATTTCTTAATATGTGTAAAAAATGTCTAAGTGCATATGCGAGTACCGAGTGATCTATTTTTATACAGGCCCTTAACCTTACATAGGATAAGGTGTGAAATGTGTGTTTAACCTGTGTGTGTGTTCAGAAACTATCCACCTGTTTAGAAATTGACGTAACATTTATGTTCTTGTGGCAATAAATAGTATAACGTTCTTGCATAATAAAAGACATAACATATTACGAGGAACATTTATGGAAAATAGTTATACATATAGATAACACACATATCTTAGAAAATGAATAATTGACAACACGCACATATCTACGTCATAGTTTCGTTATTAATTGAAAACATTTATTGAAACAATAATACATCAATAACACATATA
Organism: Sinapis alba; assembly: GCA_012274485.2. Taxonomy (NCBI): domain Eukaryota; kingdom Viridiplantae; phylum Streptophyta; class Magnoliopsida; order Brassicales; family Brassicaceae; genus Sinapis; species Sinapis alba. Next base: position 197,581 of record MU105792.1, on the reverse strand, counting down.
TAATACGAGGAAGAAATTGGGATAACTACTATGAGTGTGGGATGAGTAGGTTCTGATCTCTACATCAAACATTTCGTTTCAAACGTTCAAATCAGTAGAACATTTTTCTTCTGCAGCTGATTTCATCATCTTAAGAGCTTCGACCATGTGATCACAAAGGTGATGAGGATCTGGAATTACGTCCAGATCAACTCCAAGATTGATGATAACTTTGTTTACATAGCTTGTTATGTGGACAATGAGTGCCTTATTCAAGAAACAACATGTTCTTAGTCTCGTCTATATATATACTGTTTCATTCGTTCAAAAAAAAAAAAAAAATCCCAATAATTATCAATTTGTCATATCTTAGTTGTTTACCATTATTGTGTTATAAAAGAAAAAGTTGCCATTTTAGAAGTAAGAGAATCATCATTGATGACCTTTTCAGCGAATCTTCTATAAATAATACTCCCTCCGTTTCATATTACTTATCGTCGTAGGGAAAAATTTTCGTTTCAAAATAAGTGTCGTTTTAGAGTTTCAATGCAAAATTCATTAATAATATTCATAGGTAATTGTGTTTTTATTTTTTTATTGGTTGAAATATGGTTAGGTGTATAGGTAATTGTGTTTTTATTTTGGAAATATACAAAATTATATGTTTTCTTAATATGTGTGAATAAATCTAGAACGACAAGTAATATGAAACGGAGAGAGTATATATAGAAAAAGAAAAAAAAGAAAAAGAGAAGATGAAAGTCTCTGTTTTTAGAGATTTTATTCAATTTTTGAAAAATCTTTTAAATTCAGAGTAGTGATTAATGTAATTTTCATTACTAAAACTTAATGTGAAAACTCAATGAATATCTACAGTAACTCTAATGCTCTTAAAACATTTCTAACTCACTCCATATTTTACTGTAAATAAGTAACATTTTTTTATTTATTACTTTATTTTTCACTCTATTTTGCAGTAAAAATATGAAATGAGACTAAAAATGCTCTTAAATTTGCAAAATATAACGAAAAGGACATAGGGCCGTACCTGCGGAAAACCAGATATACTCGCAGCAACGTAAGATATTTGGTGGTCGAAAAGGCTTATTTCCTCAGATGGACCAGCAACATTCGACAATATGATTGTTGATCGTCCGAAAATTCTCATTGCAAGAGTTCTCAGTGCCTGTTTTCCACCCTCACACAACCAAATGAATCCATTAGGATTCATCATTCACATAAATAATATATCTGAGGTGATCGAAGTACGAAAGATATACTAACTCACCTTGAATCCGAAAACTTCCACGGTCAATTTGAGCAACACATAGGAAAATAAAGGCTCTAGTGAGAGTTTTTTCCGATCCATAGTTGTTTTGGCTCGTCGGATATATTCAAATATATCGTTTTCAGATCTCATCCATAGCGGAATCATAACATAACCAATTGAGTTTCCCCATCTTGATGTTGAACGATTCGCCATCATTTTAGCAAGATCCTATATTATATATATGAACAAAGAAAATACTCAGGGCGTTTAGGTGATAATATATAAATATAGAAAATATTTAAGACCGTTTTGGCATGTTGTTAGTTTGCACCTCGATTTTCTTATTTGATCTTAGGTTAAAGAATACAACAGCTCGAAGACAAACATTTTCAAGAGATCTCTTTAACTTCAAATTTGTTTCAGAATCTGTTTGCAAAAGATCAAGACAACTGTAAGAAACATTAATAAATACAATTTGACAATAGTACTTAAAGAAATTCTCTAGAATAGTCTTTTTAGTTTAAATTAAAGGACGATGTTTAAAATTTAAGAAAATAGAAAAAAAAATATTAAAAATTTTAAAATAAAAAATTTAAAAATAGTTTCAAAAAACATTTATAAATTTCAAAAAGTTTTGAAAAACAACTTCAAATTTTTTTTTTATGAAAGATTCGAATTTCAAAACGTAAAATCTGAAATTATATTTATTTATTTTGAAAAATTATATATATATAAAAAGGGGGAACAAATATCTTTTGCCATTTTAGTAAAATTTATTTTGATCATTTTCTTTTTAAGAATTATTTTTGTGACAAAAACTTAAAAATAATTATTTACGAGAATTGACCTAATATAAATGTATAGAAAGATTTACTATATTTTTGACTCAAATATCGTGAAAGACCAGCTTGCACCATTCCAATAATAACATCATTCACAGTCTGATTAAAAGAGGACACAAAATTATTGAAGGTCACGTTTGATCAACTATTAAGTAATAAGCAATACAGAAAAAGGAATAAACATACCATATTCATTGCGTTTTTCACGATTTTCACATCGTCCAAACTAATGACTCTATGAATAAACTTGTTAGGGCTAAGTGTAGCACTTGGTTTCTCCATAAGTGGAGTTGCAGCATCGCGGACAGAACATAAAATGAGCAGAAAATTGAAAACTTCAACAAAAGTGTTGCACATTAGTCTTATTATGAACCACACACGAGCAACCAACGACCACAAAATATTGGTTACTTTGCTTTTCTTTGGAGCAATCAAATTCGGTAATGCCTCTGGGTCACTTGTCTTTCGACTACAAGCGAGTAAAAGAGACATAAGTGACATCCCATCACCCAAGGAGTGATGAAATCTCGCCACAAGGAGAGATTCTGCATATGATGTTTTCATATTGAGTATATGCATCTCCCATAACGGTTTCGACATATCAATTGGTGAAAAAACCATATTTGATGTATAATCCTCTAGAAACTGATCAGGGTTTTCAATAGTGGGATCTATATCCGGAACAACAACATGATCTTCAACTTTTACTTTTTTAGGAATCCATTTCGCTTTTTTTCCACCAACTTCTGTCTCCTACAAAGTTTTACATAAGCAAATATGTCCAAAGTCACGCACCAACAGGGCCCGGCTAATTTGGGGGACAAGCGGTGCGACCGCCCCGGACCCAAGCCAGTGTCCCTCCGTATATAACAAATAAAAATGTTTTTTTTTGTAAATATATATTCTTATATAGAAAAAAAAATTAATAGAATTGAAAAGGGTCCAAAAATATTTTATATGTATAATAATTATATTTACATCATAAAATATATAAAATATTACTGACTTATTTTTAAAATATTAAATAAATATAAATTTTACAAAGTAAAATTTTTTTACCCGTCCCTTAATTGAGATAAACCGGCCCTGGGCACCAATATCGTTGCAAAATATATATATGTAAATTTATATGAACATGTGTATTATAATTACTAGAATGCTAGAGAAGCGTGGATGGTTGAGCAAAGTGTTCTTCAAGCCTTCAATAAAGGCTGATGGATTGGCTTCGTTTTTGAATCCGATGGTGACTATGTTGAAGCAATCGAGGCCTGGCATGCTGAACAGCCGTGAAAAGGGGCTAACCGGCACCTCTCCAACAATCATTTGCTTCTCCATTGCCATGTATTCTTCTTTTTGGCTGTTATATGAATAATCCACAAAGTGCATGGTTGAGTTATATACACATGCTAAGCGCCACGTAGCTATCAATATTATTGTACTTCAAGATGTTGAAAAAATGGATATTATATATCAAGCTTTATAAAATGTTTTTTTCTTAAATTTTACACTTTACCATCATTTCATTACTATGGTTTCCTACCAAGTTTTATCAATGTAGCTCTATCAAATAATTAGACTGTGGAATAAAGTATTTACCGTGGAAAAAAACAAAAGTATAAAATAGTACTGCGAATTAGATTGAAAACAAATAATAATATTGATTTATCAAGTTATCACGTTTACTGCATAAAGATTAGACTGTATTTTTTATTTTTACCATATTTGTGAATATCATATAAATATGAGAATAATTTGTAAAAGATTACAACATTTTTGAACTACACATAGTAAACCTTGACAAAAGGAACAAAAACAAAGTTGAGTCTACGTCTACGATGCTAGAGTTAGTGGGAATGAGACTGCATATGGGGTTGGAAGCTTCACACCTTCACCCACCATTTTGTAACTGTCTTTTGTATTGTAACCACAAATCATTATTTTGCTTAAGAAATTGTCATCGCAAAATTAGGGAACGTTATTTTGGCAATATTAATCATAATTATGTATCAGAATATCATAACCATGATTATGCACAAGAAAGTAGAATGTCAATTTTCCATTGAATAATCAATAATGTAGCGAAGAAAATCATAATGTTACCGTGAAATTAAATACTATTAATTTTTATTTTTAATTCAGAATTGATTATGCAAACATAAATCATAATTTTATGGCAGGTCATGGTTTTACGTTGGAGTAGCATGTTTCACGTATTTTATTCATTTTTCACCAAACAATCGATCCCAATTAAATTGGCGAACTACTTTTCTTCTGCAAGAGGACGACTGAAACTTCAACAAAACAAGACAACATTAAATTGTGTATTTATTATCGTGTACCATTAGCTATATATTTGTGTTCTCTCAAAAAAAAAAAAAGAGAAATTTCCTTAATAGCCCATTTTAGTTTGTTTATCTCAAAAATAGTTTTTAAAAAAGAAAATGATTAAAATGTTTTTTTTTTGAAGCTAAAAAATACATTTATTTGCATTTATACCCCTAGGGTTAACTAATTTGGACTTTAGGGTTTAGAGTTAAGGCGTGGGTTTGGGGTTAGGGTTTCAAATTTATTTTTTTCAAAAAAAATCAAAATTTAAAAAAAAAAAGGTCTATTTTGGTCATTTTATTTTTTGAGGGCTATTTTTGTGACAAAAACTTAAAAATGGCTATTTAAGAGAATTGCCCAAAAAAGTATATATTTGTGCATCAATATTTTTTGAGAAATTCCCTTACATAGCCCATTTTAGTTTATTGTTCACAAAAATAGTTCTTAAGGAAGAATATGACCAAAATAGTTTTTTTTTAGAAGCTAATTTTTTTATTTATATGCATTTATACCCCTAGGATTAACTAATTTAGACTTTAGGGTTTAGAGTTAAGGGGTGAGTTTGGGGATAGGGTTTCAAATTTCAAAAAATAAATAAAAAAAATTGAAAATTTCAAAAAAAAATAATACTATTTTGGTCATTTTATTTTTTTAAGGCTATTTTGTGACAAAAACTTAAAAAAGACTATTTAAGAGAATCACCCATATTTTTTTTTATAAATAATAATGCTACTACTTGCTTTGTTTGATAATAAACAAATCATAAAGAACAGCATACTACTAGTCTTTTACAAACGGATTTTGCAGTAAAAAGGCTCAACTATATGCATTGCCGGATCTGGCCATAGAAAAATGAACTATTAGTTTGATTTTTCATACAGAAATAAACTTTCAATTATTTTCAGAAAAAACTTTTTTTTAATTCCTTAAATAAATGTTTCAAACCTTCAAATCTTAGATTTTATCAAGTGAGATTTGTTGGGGTTTGGATAATATTTCATAGTGAAAAAATAATCGAAATACCATATATATCTTATATGGTGGTATTTGAATTTTTTCAAAAAAAATAAAATTATTTCATATTTTTAAAAAGAAAATTAAACTGTTTGAAATGAAAAAAATAAAAAAAAATATTTGAACATCATTTTTTTTATATTTCATAAAATTCTATAAATATCAAATATAGCAATTTAAAAAATAAAAATATTATTTAAATAAATATTTAAAATTTAAAATATTTTTTTTTAAAACTCTATTTAAAAAAAACTATAAAATTTGTAACAAAACTTTATAATATTTACTCAAATTTCGGATTCACTCAAATCTCGGATTTATTCAAATCTTAATTTACTGAAATCTCAAATTTTCTCAAATTCTTGATTCAGTAAAAAAAATTAAGGGATTTATCCAAATGACTAATCCAATAACTTTGGATTTATTAGAATTTTTATTAATACCAAATCCAATAAGTTAAGATTTGATTAAAATTGAATTTTTTTCAAATACCTAATCCAATAACCCCCTTTCGATCTAGTCCTGACTTTACGTTTTCATCCCAATCCTTCCGGGAAGATCATGAATTGATTTATTTTTTCATTTTTTAGAATTTTATTTATTTATCTTACTAAGAAGTTATGAGTTAAAACCTTGTACATAAGTTCAGGCCACAACCAGAACTTGTAATATGGTTATCACTCAAATAGAGACTGAATTCTTGTCCCGGGGTCCAAAAGACCTCTTAATCATCCACGTATGATATCGATCAATTAAAAAAACAAAAAATGATTTTTTTTTGAAATATACAGGGGTATCCTGGCCTCACATAAGTGATCCAGACTAGTCAAGATTCGAACCCTGATGGTTTCACCGTATTGGAAATTTTACCCATAAGTTAATCACCACTAGGCCACAAACTTTCGTTAATTAAATTAAATGCACAATACTTTTCTTCTGCCTAAGTATTGTGCAAGAAACAAGATTGGAACTCTAACAAACTCGTTTAAAATGTGTCTGCTTTCAAGTTTTCAGGAAAAACAATGTTTTTATTCATGAACTATCTAAATGTAGTGTTTTGTTTTTGTTTTCTATGTACAATGAATGATACATGTAGGGTTTACATATAATAATTTTTAGAATTGACGCAACAAGACTGTTGAATTGAATTACCAACAAAGGAGGAAAGACGTTAATGCCAATAAGTGTGCAATCTGAAAAAGTTTTTGTAACATCCTGAATTGTAATATATGAAAAGGCTTAAGAGAATTGATTTGACTATCTATGTCATCAAAATGCATTTATTTTTTCGGGAGTAAATCAATTTAGAACTCCAGAGTTAAGCGTGCTTGAGCTGGAGTAGTTTAACGATAGGTGACCTATCGAGAAGTGATTCGCGACATTAGGCCTGGGCAAAAAAACCGGACCCGAAAGAACCGAACCGAACCGAACCGAAAACAAGGTACCCAAACCGAATGGGTATAGCTAATTACCCGTGTGGATCTTGTATATATATAGTTCGGGTATCGGTTCGGTTCGGGTATTACCCGAGAACCGAACGGGTACCCAAACTATATATACACAAGATATTCATATATGTTAATAATACGTGAAGTAACTATATACCCATAAACTTAGATATTTACTTTCCTTTATTCTTGAAAAACGGAAGGTCTCTCAACCTAATCCCCTAATTTTCAATTCTGGATCTTTAATTAAAAATCTGGCAAGTTTAAATCACAATCTTCTTCTCGTTCCCAATCTCTCAACTTGTCTTCCTCCTGGTTCTCCACCATCTGTGTCATCGAGAATCTCAGAGGTAAAGTACTATGAACCATGAACTCATCTATTATTTCTTCATAGATTCTGGATTTTTACTCAAGTGTTTTGATCACTTCCTGTTGACTTTACTTCTCTGATTTTCGAATTATAAACTTAGATTTTAAGTGTTCCAAAAAAAGAAACTTAGATTTTCAGAATTGGTGAATGAAGAAATGGTATCAAGTTATCAACTTTCAAGTATCAAAGTTTGTTTCAGTTTGTTGTTTTCTGGTTTTAAGTTTTATATGCTTACAATCTCGGTTTGTTTCTTTTCAATGTTTGGTGATGTTTAAACAATTAAATTTATGCTATTGTTATGGTGTTTGAAGGTTTATTTCAGTTTGTTGCATTCACTTTGTTGTTTATGCTTAATTTTGTTAATAGAATGGTAATAGTTATACATTTTTGTCGGATACTTTCAGGTTACTTTGTTTTTTTTTTTTGATAGTTTGGGTAATATTTTACCCGGATTATCCGAACTACCCGAAATAACCGAACCGGACCCGGAACCGAACGAGAACCGATTTTTTTCGGGTATTTTCCGGTTCCTAACTTTATTATCCAAACCGAACCGAACCCGAAATTACCCGAACCGAACCCGAACCGAACCCGAACCAAAAATAGTCAAGTAGTAAATGGGTACTCTAATCCCCTATCCGAACTACCCGATACCCGAAATACCCGAACCGAACCGAACCGAAACCCGAAATGCTCAGGCCTACGCGACATTATGTGAGTGAGGCCAAAACACATGGAAAGGTCATGTGGTGATTGTAAGGTTAGTAAACAATGATTTCAAGCCTTGAAAATTAACCGACCGAACGTTGGAACGGGATGGGACCCATAGACCGAGAGAGCGGGCGTGGGTGGCCCATTAGCTGTGGGCGGTCAGGGCATTACAAGTGGTATTAGAGCTGGTTAGCTATCTCGGTTCTGATCCGAGAAGTGTCTTGAGACCTGTCGTGGGACGCAACGAGGACGTTTTTTTTAGAGGGGGTGAATTGTAAAATCCCGAGTTGTGATATATGAAAAAGCTTAAGAGAATTGATTTGGCTACCTATGTCATCAAAATACACTTACCTTTTTGGAAGTACATCAGTTTAGAACTCCATAGTTAATTGTGTTTGAGCTGAAGTAGTTTAAGGATGGGTGACCTATCGGGAAGTGATTCGCGATACTGTGTGAGTGAGGCAAAAGACATGGAAATGTCATGTGGTGATTGCAGGGTTAGTAAACAATGATTTCAGGCTTTGAAAAATTAATAGACCGATCGTTGGAACGGGATGAGACCCACAGACCAAAAGAACGGACGTGGGTGACCCATTAGCTGTGGGCGGTCCGGACGTTACAGTTTCTTTGTACAATTTTGGTTGATTGAGAAGTGACGAACCAAATTAGAGATCCTAACAACATGGCCATATATCGATGACAAACCCACCAAAGTATCTCACAACTGCAAATATTAGTAAATTTATTATATTTTGTTATTATATAAATTCTAAATCAAATAAAATAGGATGAACTAATCACTAATTGACAGATGTTAGAAAAATGTTTGATATGTTTTGTGTTTGATATCCCACAGAAGAACTCTATTCTTTTTCTTTACAATTTTTCTCATTCTTTCTCTACTTTTTATTAAAAAAATATATTTTTAATGTCCACATGCTTCGGTAGATACTACCAAATAAATTGTCTTAGAGCATGAGTAATGAGAGTACCTTCCACCATTTCTTAACATAAAAATAATAAAAAGAAATAAAAAAGATGAGAGAGATAGAGAAAAGATGAGGGACGATTCGTAGAGAAGAAACGTTTCTTGACAATTGGTGGCATTTGTCATATTTTGAATGGTTACAATCTTTTTGGATTTAAATTTAAATTATGTTATTTGTGATATTAATAAAATAAGTTGAGGTACTTTTGATACAGTATCTTTCCGTTGTGGATGCTCTTAAAACTATCTGCAACGCATGGAGAGTTTTTAAATATTAAAAGATTGAAAAAATTATAGAAAACCAGAGAAAAAGAGAGAGAGTCATAAGGAAGGAACTCAATGTAAATCTTACTTTCCTACTAGTTACAAAATTTTCTTTTATTTAAATAAATAAATATATAACTAAGTGTGTAATGTTCGTGGTATATAGTAAAAATATTAATAAAATGAATCTATATATATATATATGTGTCTCTAAATTGCATTTATTTTTCTGCTATACACTCAAAAAATATTTCAAAATTAGGTGTTTGAACTTTGAACTAGTGTAATAGAAGAATAGGTAATCTATCGGAAAGTAATTTGTAATATTATGTGAATGAAGTCAAAACATGGAAAAATTTCATATGGTATTTGCCGAATCAGTAAACCAAAACTTTCAAACATCCAAAAAATTGATGCATTGCCTGTCGCATGGAATAGTCTACATGCCGAGTGAGTGGACTTAGGAGGTCCATTAAACATGTAGTGTCGGAGCATTACAAGTGGTATCAAAACCAAACCAAGACGAGTATAGAGTCATGTGTGAACTTAAACTAAATGTCTTATGATCTTATAATGCAATGAAAACATTGTGTTTTATGAGAAGAGGTGAATTGGAATATCCTAGTTTGTGGTGTAAAGTGAAATGATTAATATAATTGATTTGACTATGTATGTCACCAAAATGAACTTACCTATTCAGGTATACATTTAGAAAAAAACTATAGAATTAAGCTTCTTAGATTGAAGTAGTGAAAAAAATGAATGACATATTTAGAAGTGATTTGTGATATCGTATGAGTAATGTCAAAATACGGAAAAATGTCATATAGTAATTGCAGTCACTAAACAAATTTTTGATCCTTCGAAAAGTTATCTATAATAGAAAATGAAACTCATAAACCATGTATAAATAGATGTGAAAAATTCATTAGCCATAAACATATAATTACAAAATATTAATAAAATTATTACTATATTGTGAGAAACCTCTATTTGAGGATCTACTTGATGAGGATGATGTAAAAACACAATTTTTGCGTCTTAAGGTAAAACCAACACTAACTTGGTCAAAATGAAGTTTGTAACAATCGAAGAAGGATACAGTACTAATCCTATGAACAATTTTGTGGTTAAAAATATAAAGGCTTCTCTTCTATATATAAGAAACATAATAACGATAAAATTAGGTTTATAAAGAAAAGTCAATAAAACATGTCAGATGGCAACTTTTAATATATAATTATGAAAACTTTTTTTTTTTGAATGGATTAAAAATAGTATCTAACTAGAAAAAAGGCCTTTAAGAAGGTCTAATCGTCAAAATAAACAGATGTGTATCCCCCACCACCAGCCAAGCAATCACCGCAAGACACACCAGGGCCGTGCCCATGTGTAAAAAATAGGCAAGAGCCTCAGCCTCCGACAAGGAGTGGGGTAGTCCTGCGCATATTATCCGAAAATCGAACCGGGACCAAACCAAAAAAACGAGACCGAAACTGGATCGGAAATTACAAGGATTCCTATGTTCTTAAACCCGGAAAACCAAAACCGTACTGGGACCAAACCGAAAACAGAACAGATACCCAAATATTTTTAAATATATAAAATAAAATTTATAAAGAAAAAAATTCTAAAACAAAATTGAACTATCCGGATTACCCGAATATTGTTTTTTTCTAACTTCCGGGTTTAACCAAGGTTTTTGGGATTTTTTCGGTTTTAGGCTTTAAATCCGAACCAAACCTGCATTTTAAATAATTCAGTTCCACTTTGGGTTTTATAAAAAAAAAACAGAAATACAACCCGAACCTGACACTACCCTAACCAATCCGATCCACAAAATGTATGATTCCTAAATGGTTCCTAAACATCCCAACCCGAATAACTCAAAATTTGAATAAATCAAACTGACCCAAACCGAAAACCCGAATGTCCAACACTAGGTGTAGAGATGGCAATTGGGTTTTTCTGTCCCGACCCGTCCCGCCCCGCTGCGGGTTTTATTTTGTTTGGGTTTCTGCGGGTTTGGCCCGCGCGGGCTGCGGTCTCCAAAATGTATGACCAAACCCGACCCGCTTAGTGCATGGGTCTTTGCGGAATGGCCAGCGGGACAAAGATTCAGTAGAAAGAGAGATAAAGAAATGTGTTTGACTGTGTTTAACATAACAATAGGAAGCTCGAGTAAGTGGTTGAACAACAAAACACATATGAAGAGAAAAACATGTGGTAAAGAGACACTTTTGGATCTCTTTTGAACATGTGATGTGCATATATAACTGTTTATTTTAACCCCTAACAATGGAAAAGACATCCTATATCTAAGTAAACACACTATTTCTAAAGATGATGAGTATATATAATAAAGGAGAAAAGATTTTGATCAGAAATAACTTGCCCAATTAATCATGTTCAAATTGCAGTAGATATCCAAAAGAAACATGAAGATATTGCTTACCCTATACAAATATTAACTTACATGCATTGTATGAGTCTTGCCACTGCTAGTAATGGCAAACATATTGTTTTGTTCCGTCCCGTACCGCAGCGGGCTCGTCGTCAAGCGGGTCTCAACGGGTCAGGCCCACACGGGCTGCGATCTTCAAAATGAGTGACCAAACCCGCCCCGCAAATTAGCGGGCCTCCAAATAACCGTCCCAATACCGTCCCGCACAGGTTCAGACCCGCCAAGGCCCGCGGTCTAGTCCATCAATTGACATTCCTAACTAGGTGGGGATACTTACATTTTATTTGGTGTGCAATGTGCACCCTCACTTTATAAAAAGTAACTTTTTGTAAGTTTTGGGTTTAAATCCATGTGTTGTCCCCACTAAATTTTGCGTTTTGCCTTTGTATCTAATATTTTGCGTGGATAAAATATTCTCAATTTATTTAATTTTATTTTATTTGATGTTTAAAATTAATACATACAGATTAAAAATATGCAAATTATATATAATTTATTTTATTTACGTGTAGAGCTGGTCTTGAGTCTTCTGAAACCCTATATAGAATTAAAAACTATTTTAATCATTAAAATATTTATTAAATTGCATACAATTTTATTTATTATGATAATTATACATTTTATGAAAAGAAACAACTAACTGAAATACTTTTTAAAAAGTATTTATGTATTTCACAGTTTAATTAGCTTATTTGTATGAATTTTTGGTTTTATATATATTTGATAACTTTATTTTAAATTGTGGATTGCACAAGGGTCTCATTAAAATGCATCACAAAAATATCCATAGACATAAATATACTATTGACCAAATTAATTCAACCAATGAAAAATATAATAATTTCCAAACAGTTTAAATATCAAATAAACTAAACACATTGAATAATAATTCAATACTACAAAGGCCAGGACCTGAACCCATTAAAAGTAAATTTTTAACAAAGTAGTATTTGCCAAACCAGTACATTTCAGTTTGAAAAAAAAAACAGTATTGGCCATAAAATTTGCCGGAGTTAATAGAACTGAAATGTCTTCTTCAACTTGAAAGATCAGCCCAAACCAACAGTTATTGTGTTGATTCGCTGAGTTCTTTTTCTTAGAAACTAGGTTTTTTATAACTTAAATTTAGAGAAATATTCTAGAATAGTCTCAATTTTTTTTTATCATAAAATAATATTTTACAAAGAAAATAACCAAAATATTTTATTAAAGAGATAAATATACATTTATATCCTTAGAATTAACTAATTTATACTTAGAGTTTAAAGTTAAAAAGTGAAGTTTTTTTGAGGTTAGAGTTTCAATTTTTTTTAAATATTAAAATTTCCAAAATCCGAACTAATATCTTCTTACAAATATTTAATTTTATTTCACAGTACAATACCTAAATCTGAATTATTATTAACAAAGTCAAATCAAATTCGTCGAAATTTAAAAAAGCTTATTAAACCTGATATTTAAAAAATTCATTTTTTCTTAAATCTCTTCTTATTTATTGTATCAGTCATTTACAAATATTATATAAAATATAATTTTATTGGATAGTCATTTGCGTAAACTCTTAGATAAAATTGTAAAATATATCAAAATCTAAAATATTATTAATCGATTTAATCCAAATAAAATTTTAAAACTGAATACAATGATTTTTAAACCAAACAAGTACTCTAAGACACTCCACATAATCATAATCATAATCCGATGACGTCAATAGTCTACATGATTATCTCTACAGCAGCATCTGCTTTTTCTTGTTTTCTCAGCTCTGTAAAGAAATGGCTACTAACGCAGAAACTCCTCTTCTAGAAGAATACGTGATAGACGCCGTTGACCACAGCGAACTTCCCGCCGGCAGATCCAGTACCGGTAGATGGAGTGCCGCCTGGTTCATAATCGGTAAAGAAACCAAAACAAGATCGCAGAGTGCTCTGTTTCTTTTCTGTTTATGAATTTCTCAGTGTGTTTTCAGGTGTGGAAGTAGCGGAGAGGTTTGCTTACTATGGGATCGCATCAAACCTGATCAGCTACTTGACTGGACCACTTGGTCTATCTACTGCTCTCGCCGCTTCTAACGTCAACGCTTGGTCGGGAATCTCCTGTCTTCTCCCTGTTCTTGGAGCTTTTGTCGCCGACGCTTTTCTTGGTCGGTACCGAACAATCATCATTGCTTCTCTTGTTTACGTAATGGTTGGTCTCTTCTCGATAAGATGCTAAGTTCTTGTCTAGATGCTAAGTGATCACTTCAGTTGTAGAAGTTTAGATTATGTCTTAATGTTTTGTTATAGTTCTGTCTTTAGGGCTTAATGTTTCTTTTTTCTTTTATTAAAAGGGCTTAAAGCATGACTAACCGAGGGTTCTTAGGGTGGGGTTTTTAGCGTAATTTAATAACCGGTTCTTAACTTTAACAAAGAAAAAGTTAAGAACCGGTTCTTAAATTACGCTAAGAATCTCACCTTAAGAATCCCGGGTTAATCATGGTCTTAATGTTTTGTTAGATTATTGTCTCTAAAATCATATCTAAACTTAGAAGTAGACACTGACTTGAGTTGACTCCAATGTCAGGGGCTAGCACTTTTGACTTTATCTGCGTGTCTGGTTCCTATTAGTAAACCAAGTGAACATATTGCTAGAGTGGTGTCTTCTTCACCGTCTTCATTGCTGAATCTACTCTTCTTCTTCTCTCTGTATCTCGTGGCCATTGGACAAAGTGGGCACAAGCCTTGTGTTCAGGCTTTTGGGGCAGACCAGTTTGATGAGAAAGACCCGCGAGAGAGACGTGAGAGAAGCTCTTTCTTTAACTGGTGGTACCTTAGTATGTGTGCAGGGGTCTCCCTAGCGATTCTAGTGGTTGTTTACATTCAGGAAACTGTCAGCTGGGCACTAGGGTTTGGGATACCATGTGTGTTCATGGTGATGTCTCTTGTTCTGTTTGTGCTTGGGAGAAGGAAGTACAGGTACGTTAGAAGAAGACAGGAAGAGGAACTCAACCCTTTTACCAGGATAGGTAAAGCCTTGCTTACCCCAAGTGCATGCAGGGCTAGTGATGTAGAAGATGCCACAGCTCTTGTTAGACTTATCCCAGTGTGGCTTACAACTCTCTCCTACGCTATACCTTACGCGCAATACATGACTTTCTTCACAAAGCAAGGCGTCACAATGGAAAGAACAATAGTTCCCGGTGTGAAGATTCCCCCTGCTTCTCTTCAGGTCCTTATGGGTTTACTTATAGTCCTCTTTGTCCCTATCTACGACCGTGTTATGGTGCCAATCTCAAGGTACTTAACCAAAGATCCTTGTGGCATCACAATGCTCAAAAGAATTGGAACTGGAATGGTACTGTCCTCTCTCACTATGGTGGTTGCAGCTATGGTTGAGTCAAAGCGGCTCAAAACTGCAAAAGAATATGGTCTTATAGACCTACCGGAAACAACTGTTCCAATGTCTATATGGTGGTTACTCCCTCAGTATCTGTTGCTGGCATTGGCTGAAGTATTCACAATGGTGGGTATGCAAGAGTTCTTCTACAGCCAAGTCCCCACCGAGCTGAGAAGCATCGGTCTTGCGCTTTACTTGAGTTCATTAGGGGTAGGAAGCTTGGTGAGCAGCTTACTCATCTCTGTGATTGGCTTGGCCTCTGGAGGGGATGGTGGAAATAGCTGGTTCAGTAGTAATCTGAACAGAGCACATCTTGATTATTTCTACTGGTTACTTGTGGTTATTAGCGCCTTAGGGGTCTTTGCTTTCTTGATCATTTCTAGATCGTATATATATCGCCGGGTGGATGGAGTGTAGGTTGTACAGCTTTTATATTGTAATGAAGTTTGTGGTTCACAATCTTGTGTTGTTCGTAGTTTAAATTGTTTCAAACGCAATGAATCTTGATTTTCAAAAAGTGCGTATAGTTATAATTTTTTGGGAAAATTGTTTCTTTAAGTCAAAAAACATTAACATTATCTCTTTAGGCTAATTCTACTTACTAATTATTTTATTAAACTAATTATTTTTAAAATGCTAATAATATCCTTAAAATTTAATTATAAATTCGAAATTACAATTAATAAATAAATATAATGTATATCTTATTTAATTATATAATCTAAGTAATTAAAAAATAATTTTTTAAAAAAGTATTGAAATTCAATTATAAAATCAAAATTACACTTAGTAAATAATTATATTATACATATTATTTAATTATATAATCAAAGTAATTTAAAAAAAAAAATTATAAAATCAAAATTACAACAAATAAATAATTATAATATATATTATAAAATCAAAATTTGGAATGAGTAAATAAATTATAATATATATATATATTATTTAATTATATAATCTAAGTAATTTAAAATAAAAATAAAAAATAAACCCCCAAATATTTTAAAAACACTAAAGGATATTTTAGCACGTTTTGTTAAAACAAATTATGAAAAATTGATTTTTCATGTATGGAAACTGAATAGTTTCAAAATATTTTCTTCCCATATTTTCAGAACTGTTTTTTTTCTTACCCGTAGAATATGTATTTTACTATATCTAGAATACAGTAAATATGTTTGAAATCAATCTCTATAAGTTTTAAAGTTATAGTAATATGTAAATTCCAATTTCTATAAATATTAGATTTGTAGTAATATGTAGATTCTGATTTCTACATATTTTAGAGTGAGAGGTAAAGCGTGGAATGTGTATTACCAAATATTTTTCGATTATTATTATTTTCGTTGATCACATATTTTAAACATAGTAGATTCAATGAAAAATGTAGATTGTATTTTCTACTTTGTAAAATACTAATTCTACTTTTTGTAGAACAAAATATGAAATTATGATTTAAACATTTTTAGAATTAAAAAAAATATCACTAAGTTGATATTGGTATTTCATCATTAGTTACTATTTTTTTATTTTTGTTAGTTTTTAAAACTATATATTTAATTTATTTTCGATAATACTAAAAGATATTAGAGAAAAAAATAGTATAAAATAAAAATTAGCATAAAGAAATAATGTTACTATTTTTTATCTAAAAAAATAATTTTCCATGATTTTTTTTTTGAATAAACACGTAGCCACTACAAGAAAACATAGTAATTTCTGATGGAAGAAATATTCGTCGGAAATTTCTGAGGAATTTCTGACGAAATTACGAAGAATATATAATTTTACTATTCGTAGGAATTTCATCGGAAACATCCTACGAATTTCCGACGAACATTCTTTCATCGGAAATAATTGACGCAATCCGACGGTTCTCGAAGAAAATTAAACAACTTAGGGTATAGATTTAGGGTTTATGTTTTCGTCGGAAATTCGTCGGAAATTTTTGACGAAATTCGGACGAAACGTAAAATGTTCGTAGAAAAGTCGTCACAAATTTCCGACGAATTTCCGACAAACTTGAGTTTTAGATATAGAATATTCAAAATAAATATTAATTCGAATACTACAAAATCACCATAACATATATTTTTTTTGTTATTTATAAACGTTTTTATGATTCTATAAAAAAATTTAAGCTTTTTATAAAATATTTTAAGTTCCTATAGAAACATTTATTTATAAACAATTTTTAAAATATTTGTATTACAAAAACGTTTTTCTAGTTTTATATTTTATTATTTATATAAAGAATTGAAATATGAATTATAAACGATTTTTAGATTTTTTTTTAAAGTAATTAATTAATTTAAATAAAATTTGTTTTAATTTTTTTAAAAAATTTAATTTATTGTCCGTCAGAATTTCGTTGGAAATATGTCCGTCGGAATTTCGTCGAAAATCAGTTTGTCGGAATTTCGTCGGAAATTAGTTCGTTGGAATTTCGTTAGAAATTCGTGAGAAAATCTGACGAAATTCCGACGAATTTTTTTTTTCCAATGAGTTTAACCGACGCTTGTTTTGGTCGGAAATTCATCGGAGATGACTTATTCTGATGAATTCCCGACGAAATCGTCCGTAGGAATCAAGATGTTTTTTTGTAGTGAGCACCAAACAATCGAGATTGGTGTTTTACTGTGTGTTTCTTCTGGTCACATTTTGTAGAGGTTTGGGAATTGGAAGTTGGCACGGATAACAAAAACACAATAATATGCCATATGACCCATTAAAGAAAATTGGCGACTATATATTATGTATAAATTAGATTATTACAGTTCTTATCTCTATAATTTAGAAACACTCATTCTTCTTTTTCGCTTTCATTTTTAATAAGAATTTTCTCTCTTTTCTCTATTTATTTGATTATAATTTTCTTGATGAAACTGATTTAGCCTCAAAGTTGTAACGATAATAAAGTTTCTTCACACATACTGCAGTTTGATTTTTTTAAAACAGACACAGTATTTAGAAAGTTGATATTAAATCTAATAAAGTGCGACATTTTATTCTATTATATGTCACTAAAATGTCCAATACTATTAGTTTACTATAAAATAAGAATTATGGTTAATAATATCGTATAACATTTTATGTTATGAAATTCTACAAAAAAACTATTTATTGATGTTTTCTTATGTTATTTTGTTGTTTGTTTAAGTTGCTGATTTAGCTTGATTGTTTTTTTTTCTGTTTACTTCATAAATCCCTTAATGGTAAGATAATGGAATTTGGGATACCTATACTGTTATACATGAAAACAAGATAATTATACATGAAAACAATAATGAAAGTTCTTCATATAAAAATAATAATGAAAGCTGATACATGACTGATATGAAATTACACCCCACTAGTACACAAGATGACAAGATATGATAAATAGACAAATAGTTATTGTATATATATATATTTAAATAGACTAAATAGTTATACATAGAAAACACACATATCATAGGAAATGAATAACTGAGAAGACTTTTTCATGAGTTGTTCATTTGGATCTCTCAACAGACATTTCGTTTCAAACATTCAAATCAGTAGAACATTTTTCTTCTGCAGCTGATTTCATCATCTGAAGAGCTTCGACCATGTGATCACAAAGGTGATGAGGGTCTGGAATTACGTCCAGATCAACTCCAAGATTGATGATAGCTTTGTTTACATAGCTTGTTATGTGGACAATGAGTGCCTTATCCAACCAACAAAATTAATATGTTAGTTTCGTGTGTATATATATGGTTTCATTCGTTCAAACCCAATGATAACTTAGAAGAAAACGTGGTGAACAAAAAAAAACTTAAGAAAACGTAGCAAAACATCCCAATAATTAACAATTTATCATATCTTAGTTGATTACTAATTTTGTGTCTAGGAAGAAAAAGTCATCATTTTCAAATTATTTGACTTGCAAAAGAAATGAAGGAAGATATTGGGGCATACCTGTGGGAAACCAGATATACTTGCGGCAACATAAGATATTTGGTGGTCGAAAAGGCTTATTTCTTCGGTCGGACCGGCCACATTTGACAATATGATTGTTGATCGACCAAAAATTCTCATTGCAAGGGTTCTTAGTGCCTGTTTCCAACCACACGACCAAATGAATAGGTTAGAATTCATCATTTACATACTATAATGAATATCTTAAGTGATCGAAATAAAAATGATCATTATCGTTTCAAATTATTTTTAGACCATGTTCAAAGAATAGTAAAAGTTCATTTAAAAAAGTAATGATGTAATTTTCGAAGTTAATAATCCCAAATATATATGTTTAACTTTTATTTTAAGATTACATACTGTAAATTTGGAAATATATTAAAAATTAAAAATTTAGACAATAATTTATATATTTATTTTTTAAAATTATTATTTTTAATCGGAGTTTTATTCGACCAATCCACTTGTATTTGCTAAAAACAGTCCTGATATACCATCTTACCTTGGCTCCGAAAACTTCTACAGTTAGTTTGAGCAACACATAGGAAAATAGAGGTTCGAGGGAGAGTTTTTTCCGATCCATAGTAGTTTTTGCTCGTCGGATGTATTCAAATATATCATTTTCAGATCTCATCCATAGCGGAATCATAGCATAACCAATTGAGTTTCCCCATCTTGACGTTGAACGTTTCTCCATCATTTTAGCAAGATCCTATATTTTATATGACAAAACAAATTAATTAAGGCGTTGAGGTGATATTGTATATATATATATATATATATATATATATATATATATATATAATTAAGACAGTTTGGGGCATGATTGATAATTTGCACCTCTATTTTTTTATTTGATCGTAGGTTAAAGAATACAACACTACGAAGACATATATTTTCTAGAGATTTCTTTAACTTCGGATTTGTTTCAGTATCTGTTTCAAATAAGACCAAGACAAGAAATGTAGATTAAACGTTATAAATACAATTTGATGATTGTAATATAAATTATATAAAAATGATTTACCGTATTTTTTACTCAAATATCGTGAAAGACCAGCTTGCACCATTCCAAGAATAACATCATTCACAGTCTAATTAAGAGAAAACAAGAAACTTTTGAAGCTCACGTACGTTTATTCAACTATAAAGTAATAAGCAAGACAAGAAAAAAAAAAAAAAAACCAATCAACATACCATATTCATTGCGTTCTTCACGACTTTCACATCGTCCAAACTAATGACTCTATGAATGAACTTGTTAGGGATACGTGTAGCACTTGGTTTCTCCATAAGAGGATTTGCGTTGTCACAGACGCAGCATAAAATGAGCAGAAACTTGAAAACTTCAACAACAGTGTTGAACATTAGTCTTATTATTAACCACAAGCGAGCAGCCAACGACCACCAAACATTGGTAACTTTGCTTAGCTTTGGAGCAACCAAAGTGGGTAATGCCTCTGGGTCACTTGTTTTTCGACTACAAGCGAGTAAAAGAGACATAAGTGACATCCCATCACCCAAGGAGTGATGAAATCTCGCCACAAGGAGAGATTCTGCATATGACGTTTTCATATTGAGTATATGTATCTCCCATAACGGTTTACACTTATCAATTGGTGAAAAAACCATATTTGATGTATAATCCTCTAGAAACTGATCAGGGTTTTCAATAGTGGGATCTATATCCGGAACAACAACATGATCTTCAACTTTTATTTTTTTGGGAATCCATTTCGCTTTTTTTCCACCAACTCCTGTCTCCTACAAAGTTTTACATAAACAAATATGTTCAAAGTCACGCACCAACAAGACCGGCTAATTTGGGGACAAGCGGTGCGACCGCCCCGGATCCAAGCCAGTGTCCCTCCGTATATAACAAATAAAAATGTTCAAATTTTTTTATAAATACATATTTTTACATAGAAAAAATAAAAAAATAATAATTAATAGAATTGAAAAAGATCCAAAAATATTTTATATATATAATAATTATATTTAAATCATAAAATATATAAAATATTACTGACTTATTTTTAAGATATTAAATAAATATAAATTTTACAAAGTAAATTTTTTTTGCCCTAGATCCCTTAATTGGGATAAACCGGTGCGCACCAATATAGTTTTTTTTTTTTTTGGTGTAAAAATATAGTTTTTTTGGTGCGCACCAATATAGTTGCAAGAGTATATATATGTAAATTCATATGAACATGTGTATTATAATTACTAGAATGCTAGAGAAGCGTGGATGGTTGAGCAAAGTGTTCTTCAACCCTTCAATAAAGGCTGATGGATTGGCCTCGTTTTTGAATCCGATGGTGACTATGTTGAAGCAATCGAGGCCTGGCATGCTGAACAGCCGTGAAAAAGGGCTAACCGGCACCTCTCCAACAATCATTTGCTTCTCCATTGCCATATCTTCTTTTTTTTGTTGGCTGTTTATATGAAAATTCCACAAAGTGCATGGTTGATTTATATACACATGCTAAGCCTCACGTCGATAACGATATTTTGTATTTCAAGGTGTCGAAAAGATCAATTTTATGTATATAAGTATTAAGCTTTATATAAACGTTTTAAGTTCTCTGGAAATTCGTATTTCATTTACTAATTCTTATGATCATGAGTTTTGATAGAAAATGATGTTTGATAGTCATTATTTTCTTTTAATTTTATAGGTTTTTTTAACTTCTACAACGCAAAAAATATCAACAAACACTTTTTGCATAACACTTCAATGCTCCATATCCCATTGCTTAGAGCTACTCTAATGGTGGATTCTTACATAAATTTTTAGATTAAAAATAAATAATAAATGAAAAAGTTTGAGAAAACTAAAGCAATAAATTCTTATTATAATTGGTAGTTTTAGAACCTCTACTATTTAATTCGTCTAATAATCAATAGTTTGTGTTTAAGAAAATAATGATGTTAAATCAAAGAATATCATTTTTTCTCTTTAGTCATGCAATGTCAGATCATGGTGTTACGTTGGAAAACCATTTTTCACTTATTTTTTTGTTCATTTTTCAGACAAACAATTGATCCGAATTAAATTGGTGAACTACTTTTCTTCCGCAAATTAAAGAAAAAAAACGACTGGAACAATTAATGTGCGCATGTACATGAACAGTGTATATAATGTAGTACTATTTTTTCTTACAATAATAACGTTATTACGTGCTTTCTATGGTTTATGACTTTATGCAACATGCATCTCTCATCCGAGGAGGGAGAGAGCAAGTTTTTACAAAAAAAAATTAAAAACATCACTACTAGTCGTACGAACGAATTTTCCAGTAAAGATTCGAACTATAGGTTTTCATCCCATACTGATTTCCTTTTCCACTTTTCAGGACGATCATGAATTGATTTTTTTTTTTTCATTTTCAAGAATTGACTTTTGTTTTTTTAATTAAGATATATTTTTTACCCAAAGGTTATGAGCCAAACCCTCACTATTTTCATACCGACATGAATTCGCGGCAGAACCGATAAACATAAACTTGATTACTCGATATATAATCTGGTTTGAATTTTAGAAAAAAAATCATTATTTAAAAATCTGATAAAACTCGCAAGAAAAATAGTTATAACTCGAAACTCGGCTATCAGTTAAACTACCGGTTGAACCAGTAGATAATGTTACTTGTTTTTTTTCTTAATTTTGTAAAAATAAATTATTATAATTTGTTTTGTATTCCAAATAATAAATTATTTTTTTCACTTTTTCTATCATTTTTCTTTGCCGCATGAACTTTGCCTGTCCTTCGTCTTCCTTTGGAAAACTTGATTATAACCTGAAGAATATCATATATAATCCAACTAAATTATTTTATTTATAATTTAAAATTTGATAAAAAAATATAATGCTATCTAAAAAATGAAGAGAACGATGATACATAAAACCAAAATTCGTTGATGTGAATTATTATTCGCATTATACATTTAAATATTTATGAATTTTAAGTTTTGTTATACTTTTTAATTATATGTCATAACTGCTAACTTGTTACAACAAAATGAAAAGGTTAATAAATTATATAATAAAATTAATAAATTTATTATCTCAGTGTTCGTTTGTGATCGACACAATAATATGGTGTCCCAAAAGATTGTCAGATTCAATATCCATATCGGTTTAAAAATATTTTAAATTCTATATCTATTGTATTAAAACATTAGTATAAATATGGACTTAGCCTTAAAATAACTTGTTAATTACACTCTAATGCCATTGAATAACTACTTTATTTTAACTTTTAGCATTTATTATTTTATGTCAATTAAAACAACAATAAACATACTTAAATTAATTTTGAAACTAACTAATGTTAATCCATAAGCCCAGATTATTTTTTATAAATTTACCTAAGTTGATTTCCGAACAACAAAATTTATCATTTTATATAACTTTTGCATTTTATAGTCATTCATATAATATATAAATAAAATATAAATTAATTTGTAAATATATTATTTTACTGATATTTTCTATAAGTAATTCCAATGCAAATCCAATATGATAAATGTTGAAGAGTATAAAATATATATAGCACCAAATTTTAAATAATAATTATAATAATTTTATCATAGGTTAAAATTTTGATCCATAAAAAATAAAAAGATTCGTGTTGACACACGGGTCATATTTTAAAAATATGTGAATAATATAATTAACGATTCAAAAATAAAATAAAATTAGTCATTATGAACTATAAAAGTATTGTATTTAAAAATATCATATTAAACAATTATTTAATATGGTTAAATTTTAAAAATATATGATACTATTTATATAAAATAAATAAATAAACATCCATACAGACAAAATTTAAATTATTTATATAAAATAAATAAATAAATAAACATTCACACGAAAGCAGATCAAATTCTAGTACATCATTTAAGGCCACATAGTAGAACCCGTAATAGGATTATCTCAATCAACTAAGTATGATATTGATCAATGTAAAAATAATTAAAAATATGATATCGATGCTTGATGGGAATTGAATTCACAATACTTTTCTTCTGCCAAAGTAGGAAAGAAACACGACTGGAACTCTAAAAAAAAGCGTTTAAAATGTGTTTTCACGAACTATCTATTTGTAGCTTTTGTTTAAACAATGGCATATGTAGGGTTTATCTATTGTAATTTCTAAAATTGACGTAACATGTCTAAATCTGGAGACTGTAGAATTACCAGCAAAGTAGGGAAGCTGTTCTTGTCAATAAGTGTGCAATCCGAGAAAATTGAATTAGAGATCCTAAGAAACACACTTTTGGCAACTCTTAGGAAATACCTTTAAACCAATACTCACTTGATGATAAATGAGTTTTGCACCAATCGAAAAGGATACCAATACTAATCATACGAACAAATAACAAGTTTCTAACCATGTGATGGTTGTCTAATGGTAAGAAGGTTTTGGGTTTCTAAGCAATTCGGATTCGAAAGCGCCCCACTACATTCCATCATGTGGTCACATGAATATTCTTATTGCTTAGGACCCATTTGAATATACAGAGAGAGGGTCTTTCTGTGAAATGCACCTCCACTTGAAGATTATTATGAGTCTTTCCATAAGCTCGTGATACCCCTCGATTAAAACAAAGTAACAAGTTCATCATTCTTTCAGTGGCGTCTTATGTCTGCTTGTTTTCCGGTGTTTTTCTTTTGACTATGGCAGCTCTCTCCAGAGTGTGACAGCGCGTGTGGTGTCATATAGTCGCCGCGCTCGTCTCTGTTTCTGGTGTGGCTTTGATTGGAGGCGTGATGTGGTTGTCTCTAGCTAGGGTTCAGGTTCCACCTCCATGGTGGTTCTTTGGGTTGCAGCTTTGTTCTTGGTTGTCTCAGGTGGTCTATTCTTGCGACAGCGCGTGGATTTTGATATTGGTTGGTTGAGCTTCGGCTCTGCTTCTCTTCCTCTCCGGTTGTGACGCGTCAGGCGGTTGCTGTCTATCAACTTCGTCTTTGGTGTGTGTGTTTCCAGTCCTCAGCCTCCAAGCAGTCAGTGTGACATGATGATGTGGCCCACAGTGCATGTCTTCTTTACCCAATAAAATCTCAAGTTAAAGCTTGTTTCTGGTTTAGGAGTTGGTTCTTGGCAGGTTTACGGTGGTTTAGTTAGGTATCGGTCTAATTATCGGTTTTGATGGAGGATTTGTCCACTTCCAATCCATTTTTTCTATATGGGTCTTTTGGTTAAATGGGTATATACAATCACAGTAATTCGAGCTAGATGTGGTATTCTCTGGTTTATTCTACCGAAGGATGGCATCATCGACTTATCGGTTTATCCTCGTACTGCTGGCATCTCCTTAATCGGGTTGGTTTGCGGGTCCGACGTAGATTCTAAGCACAATTTGTAGCATTTTAGCTTTTGGGAAGCTGTATGAGCCGTGTTTCTGGGGTAGGACGTTTTATCTTTCAGTAGCTCGTGCCAACCAAATTCTCTTTGTCTTTTATTTGTCCGCCCGTAGGACGTGTTAATCCTAGTTAATAAAATAACTATGTTGGACATGTTAGAGCATTTATACTGTACTACTCTATTTTTATTTTAAGTTAGGCAACACTAAAATAAAGTTAAGTTTACTATAATAGATTATTTTATTTTTACTTCAAAAAATATATTTCAAAAAGATTCCAATTTTATTTAATGTATATTTTTAGTAATATTTTCTATTTATAAAAATTTACCAATTCACCCTAACTATTTTATGTTTATAAAACTTCAACAAATAAAATTGTTACCTAGAGAAAAAAATCATCGATAAATTGTACTTCATTTTAAAGATTAGTTTAGACCTCTTTATATAAATTATTATAAATGCACATTATTACATTTTTACCTTGTAACCATATTGGATATGAAGCTTTATACCTCATTTCAATACATAGAGAAAGAATTCATTAATAAGTTGGACCTCATTTTAAAGATTAATCTATACCTTTTCATACACCTATAATATCCCAAGGTTAATAAAAATGAATAACTATATTCATTTTGAATTTTGTACAAACACAACTAACGTAACAGCAACAAACAATCTGACGCGGGCTCCGTATATTTTAAATAATGTATTGAATGATTGAACACGTTCCAACGACTTTCAATGGAAACAAACAATAAAAGAAAGAGGACGCGTGCTACACGAGAAGCTACCCAATTGTTTTCTTGTTCATATCAACAAAACTCATCACAATGCCTATTAAATTCTTGCCACATTCTACACAAACAATACAATAAGCATTTGTTCTGGTTTCTTGATTCTTGAAAACATCAAACACAATGCCTATCACATCCGATGATACGGTTAAGTTGTCCTCGGGTGGATGGAGATCTGCTAGACTCATCATTGGTAAGTGCAATGTAATCTGAGTTTTCATCATTTTTCCTCTAGCAAAATTTCACTAACTGATCTGTTTTTCTTTTTATAGGTGTAGAGATGGCAGAGAGATTCGCTTACTACGGGATATCTTCGAACTTGATAACGTACTTGACAGGACCATTGGGTGAGTCAACAGCTTCAGCTGCAGCCAATGTGAACGTTTGGATTGGAACATTGTCTTTTCTTCCGATTCTCTGGGCGTTTGTAGCTGACGCGTTTCTCGGCTGTTTCTGTACTATAGTCATCTCATCTTTTCTATATATATTGGTAATATTAACAATCAGTGTTTTATTACCAGAAGTTTATTTGTTATTACAAGATCTCTCATATGATTTGATCAAACAACACAGGGACTTGCGTTGCTGACGTTTTCAGCTATGTTTCCTTCACATTGCGATGATCCGAGCCAACTAGTTTCATGTCCTTCTCAGCTCCAAGTGACTCTCTTCTTCTTCTCTCTGTATCTTGTTGCAATAGGACAAGGCGGTTACAAACCGTGTATTAAAGTCTTTGGAGCGGATCAATTCGATGGAGATGATCTAAAAGAGGCAGAAGACAAGAGTTCTTTCTTTAACTGGTTGATGTTTGGAATCTGTGTTAGTATACTGTCCACTCGTTTGGTGTCTAGCTACATTCAAGAGAACCTAAGTTGGTCGTTAGGTTTTGGTATTCCAAGTGTTGCCATGCTACTTGCTCTGCTTCTCTTCCTCCTTGGAACATCCTCTTACCGGTTTAGTACTGATGGAGGAGGAAAGAAAAACCCATTTGCTAGAATCGGTCGTGTTTTCGTGGAGGCTGTAAAGAACAGAAGACAACGCGATTTTGATATCTCTAACCCGAGCAAGACCCTCCTTCTCTTGCCTCACCGGAGTTCCAAGCAGTTGAGGTAACATGATAAACACAGATGTCGTGTTTTTTAAATCTTTGAGGCTACCCTTGTGTGTATACCATCTTTCTTTCTGTTATGAATGCTAGAGCTGTAAAATGGTCAGTGCACAATTGGATTTAGGCATTGGCGTTTTTAACCAAAACCGAAATCCGACCAAACCCAAACCCAAAACACAAAATCTGAGTTGGACTGTTATAAAAAATTACCCAAACAGAAATAAGAGCTAGGTACTTTCGGGTTCGGTTACAACCCAAACCGAAATCTGAATTAGAATACGAAAATATCCCAAGTTAGTTGAATCTGTTAATCTTTTATATATGTTAATTAATGTAACATAGATATATATTAGAGATTTTTGTAGTTTTATCATTATTTTGCATATTTTTAGTTAGTTTAATTAATTTAATTAGTTTCTAATTAGATTTTTGAATAATTATTACATATTTTAGTCAATTTTATTAGTTTAAAAATTGAGCAGGTTAATACATTGATTATAACCCGATCCGAACCGAATCTAGAAAAGCGAACTGAATTCGACCACAAAATTAGTAAGATCTGAATGAGACTTAGAGTATAATATTGTAAATCTAAAAATCTGAATCAACCTAACTGAATCCGGACGGAACACCGAACGGTCAGCCTAATTGCATTTGTCCAAACTGACCAGTTTTAGTTTGAGAACTTAGGTTGGTCCATAAATGCACAATGAACAATGGTCCATGAATTGATAAGGTCAAATATATATATTGTAGGAAATAAATATTATTTCTTATGGTTTTCAGATGAAAGTTTTGACAGTTTCTCTTGGATAATAAGCAGATTCCTAGATAGAGCAGCGAATGCATGTGATTTGGACGAAATTGAAGACGCAAAAGCAGTACTTAAGCTTGTTCCCATATGGATAACTTCCTTAGTCTACGCCATTGTGTATGCACAGTCCCCTACTTTCTTCACAAAGCAAGGAGCCACAATGGACAGATCAATCTCACCAGGACTCTTACTCCCTGCAGCTACAATCCAATGTGTCACAAGCGTATCAATCATCATCTTCATCCCCATCTATGACCGTCTACTCATCCCAATCGCAAGATCTTTCACTCAAAACCCATCAGGAATCACAATGCTTCAAAGGATTGGTACCGGCATTGCACTGTCTATTCTTGCTATGGTAGTAGCCGCTTTGGTTGAAACCAAAAGGCTACAAACCGCTCGGGAAGACATCTCTGTACTGATGAGTGTATGGTGGTTGGTTCCACAGTATGTTATATATGGAGTCGCGGACGTGTTTACAATGACAGGTTTACAAGAGTTTTTCTATGACCAAGTTCCTAGTGAGCTTAGGAGCGTTGGTATGGCTCTGAACTTGGGCATATATGGGGCTGGAAACTTCTTAAGCAGCTTCATGATATCAATCATCGATAGAGTCACAAGTCAGGGTGGCCAAACGAGCTGGTTTGATAATGACTTGAATCAAGCTCATCTAGACTACTTTTACTGGCTACTGGCTTGTCTCAGCTTCATTGGTTTTGCTTGCTACTTGTGGTTCGCCAAGTCGTATGTCTACAACAGACCAAACACCTTTTAAAGCATATTCCTCTCTGTTCAGCCTACTGAGTTGAGCTTTCTACATTTACTGAAATGGACTTCAGAACCAACCAAATTTAGACTTACATACTATTTTTTTTTATTACATATAACCTTGATTGTTTGAGTTGGTTTTGGTTTTTGGTTTTATATTATTAGTTTTGATTTTAGTGTATATTTTTGTTTTGTCTGAAACTTGGATTGGTGATTTTATTTAGTTTAGTTTTAATAAATTTAAATTACTAAAACAATAGCTTATAACAATTTATAATAATACCAAAACTTATCAATAAAAATATGAACAGGTTTATTTCACAATGTTATCTAAAATAATTGACTTTTAAAGAATTAATTTATTATATTGATAAACTAACAAAAATTTTAGTATGAATTATTTTCATATTAGAGTTTAGATGAATTATTCATATCAAACCTTAATGATTAGGAGTATTTGTTATTTTATCAGATTGATTTTTCATTTTACTATATTGATGTATAAAATATTAAATATATTTTAAATGAATAAAACCATCAAACAATTGTTAAGGAAAAAACCAAGAAAATATTGATTTTGGTTTAAGTTTTTTGAAAAGGGTTAGTTAATCGATAGATGAATAAAATGGTTTTTAGGAAAATAAAAAATAAAAACTTTTTCAAAACCCACAAAAAAAAACAAGGTCTAACAAACCAAGGCATGTCAAATATTATTATTAAATGATAATGCTCTCCAAAGCAACTTTATAATCTAGTTAATATTAAGCACAGCTCAAAAGATGTATTTTTTTTTTGTAGAACAATATTTTACATGAGATGGCATGTTAGAAATATTTGGAAATCTAATGATTTCTTACAAATAACATAATTGATCATTTGGATGGAATACGAATACTAGCCCGAAGATTTGGATCAAAACTCTTTATTCGAAGATACATGTAGTATTATGAACTGCCTTTGTACCTAATCCATAATTGTGATTGTACATATGCTTAATGTACATATTTATACTCCCTCTGTATCATATTAAGAGGGTTAAGATTTTTCATAAATATTAAGAAAATACAAACTTTAATGCAATTTATTTTAATAACATAAAATAATATTAATTTAACTAATAAAAAATATGTAGTATTTTGTAATTGATTATTAATTTTTTCTTAAATAGTAAGGTCATACATATTATGAAATAAAATACAAATTCTTAAACATCACTTAAAGTGATACAGATGGAGTATATTAGAACTATATAATTGCTAGCATATCATTAAACTCCAACATCTTGAACCAAATCTCACATTTAATATTATTTTGAAAGATACTTTAGATCACTAGCCTCTTTTTAAATGATTTTCAAATCTCATTTCTGGATCACTTATATTTGTTTAAACCAATAAAACAAAGCAACTTTCTAATATTTAAAACCAATAAAAACAAAGCGCATATACAAAAACAATACAAGAAGCAAACATTTATTCTTTTTAACACAGACCCTCTAAAGTAAAAGCCAATGTTGATTGCCGGAGATGAGCTCGGAGATACTCTTCCACCAGGAAAGTCAGCCGTCAGAGTCTCCACTGGAGGATGGAAATCGGCGAGGCTCATCATATGTAAGTAAAGTATATATGCTCAGTACTCAAGTCTCCTCACACTCAACAACTTTCTCATAGAGGTTTCTTTGTGTGTTTTGTAGTTGTAGAAATGGCTGAGCAGTTCGCCTCTTACGGGATATCGTCCAACCTCATAATGTATCTGACAGGACCACTTGGTGAGTCAACGGCCGCAGCTGCAGCAAATATCAACGCCTGGAGTGGAACGGAAGCGTTTCTTCCACTTCTCTGGAGCTTTGTCGCTGACTCGTTTCTTGGCCGTTTCCGTACAATAATAATCTCATCTTCTCTATACATCTTGGTAAGTATACAGTATGATCTCAACCTATCTCTTGTTACACAGGGCCGGGTTCTCGACAAAGCCGGATGAAACATTAGTTTTAGGTCCCCTAAATTTTTGAAAAAAATTACATAGACGTAGTTTCCAAAACAATTTATTTTAGACCCCAAATTTATAACAAAAAAAAGTTTAGTTATAATCTTTAATAAATCGCTTACGATCCCCTAAATCTCAGGCCCGGTCTTGCTTGTACTATAGTCTTGTTTGTTATTGTTTCTTACAAAAAGATATTACAATCAGGTTTATCATGACTTCCAACTTGAAACTATTGACGTTAAGTAGATTGATACTTACTATTTATATATATTAGTTAATTATTTCTTCAATTACCAAATGTGTGTCTTTATTCATTCATTAACAGAAGGTGTTTTGGTGAAAATAAAACAAACAGGGACTTGGGTTGCTGTCTTTTTCAGCCATGATTCCTTCTCACTCCAAAGATTCGAATCAGCTCCAAGTGACTCTCTTCTTCATCTCTCTGTATCTTATAGCCTTAGGACAAGGAGGTTTCAGCCCTTGTATTAAGGTATTTGGAGCTGATCAATTTGATGGAAATGACCTAGAAGAGTTGAAAGCAAAGAGTTCTTTTTTCAACTGGTTGATGTTTGGAAGCTGTGTTAGCATATTGACAACTCGTTTGATCTCTAGCTACATCCAAGAGAATCTAAGCTGGTCCTTAGGATTTGGTATTCCAGGTGCTTCCATGCTACTTGCTCTGCTTCTCTTCCTCCTTGGAACTAACACTTACCGTTTCACTACTGAGAGAAGAGTAAACAAAAACCCTTTTGCTAGAATCATTCGTGTCTTTATAGAAGCCGTAAAGAACAGAAGACAACCACATTTACACGTAGCTAACCCAAACGAGACCCTACTTCTAGTGGCTCACCAGAGTTCAAAACAATTTAGGTAACCTAATGTTTGTGCTTATACTATTTTGGTTAGGGATACATATGCAAATTATTATTTGCTTGTTCCTCTTTGGTGTTATGACAGATTCCTTGACAGAGCCGCGGTTTCATGTGATTTGTCTGAAATTGAAGAAGCAAAAGCAGTGCTTAGGCTTGTTCCCATATGGATAAATTGTTTGGTTTATTCCACTGTATGTTCACAGATCCCTACGTTCTTCACAAAGCAAGGATCAACAATGAACAGATCAATCTCACCAGGACTCTTAGTCCCTGCAGCTACACTTCAAGGCGTCTTAAGCCTAACAATGGCTGTTTTCATCCCAATCTACGACCGTCTACTCGTCCCACTCGCAAGATCTTTTACTCAAAACCCTTTAGGAATCACTACGCTTCAGAGGATTGGCACAGGCATGTTTCTCTCCAACATTGCCATGGTGGTAGCCGCTTTGGTCGAGACCAAAAGGCTCCAGACTTCCCAAGATGATGTCACAATAATGATGAGTGTGTGGTGGTTGGTTCCACAGTATGCTATATACGGTGTCTCGTATGCATTCTTAACGGTTGGTTTGCAGGAGTTCTTCTACGACCAAGTCCCTAGTGAGCTTAGGAGCGTTGGTATGGCTCTGTACCTAAGCATATTTGGGGTCGGCAGCTTCCTAAGCAGCTTCATGATATCAGTCATCGACAAAGTCACAAGCCAGCTTTGTCAAACGAGCTGGTTCGATAACGACCTGAACAAGGCTCATTTAAATTACTTTTACTGGTTACTTGCTTGCGTCAGCTCCATTGGTTTAGCCTCCTACTTGTGGTTCGCCAAGTCGTATGTGTACAATAGACCAAACACATTCTAAAAACACTGTGTAGTTGGTCTTCTTACCTATATTGTTTTTTTTTATATATATATCCGCTTGATGACCAACTCGGCATTTGCATACTAACTACAGTATTAAATATAAGAAAATTAGGAGTAATCCAGATCGGATCCGGAACTTTACTATCCAGATCTTGGAATCATGCTTTTCACGTTTTTCAGAAAAATTGATAATTACATTTTAGACTTTATCTTAATTACATCAATTAGCATAAAATTTATATTAAATTAATGCAGGTGAGATGTAGCTTGATCCTTCTCTCACAGTCTGAAATATATAATGTACGATAAACTTTCTATATTTATGTACAAGAAAAACTACTGAATCCAGAGAATATCCTCAGGCTGAAGACAATAGATTGAAAAATGACTTCTCATCTTCAGCCGTGTAGTCGAGTGGTAAAAGGATGAATTTGGAACATCAAAAATATTTTGAATTTGATCTATTTGTTATACGAAACTAAACTACACTGTTCTTGAATACCTATACAAATATAGATTTCTGTTTAAGGTCCATGTACATACCCCGAGAGAAAATATAAATTTTACTTTAAAAAAAAAAATTAGTTTAACCTTTTCTATAAGTTAGAGATATCCTGGTTAATTTTTTAAAAAAAATGATTCAGTCAAAAAGATTTTTTTTGTTAAAGAAATCCAAAGAAGTCAAACCACTATAAACAAATTAAACAACATTATTTTATTTGCCGGTTATGAAAAAAAGGTGTAATACGTCTAGAATTAATTGACGTCTACGTAGACCTAGGGAGCTGACATGCATCGTTGTAGTATGAAGATCGTCCAGAATGATCATTTCAATTGAAATCTAACCTAACCATCCATTCATCATATTAAAATTTTCAATTTCTAACCACCCGATATTGACTATTCCCATTAGTTCCAACAACTTTCAACATTTGTAATCGATCAACATTGACTTTCTCTCTCACTCTTGTAACATTAATTTGATGTACTGTCAATGGACCAACGGCACCACGTAAGGAGATTTACAGTAATATATTATAACATGTGAATGTGATCTCTTCACAAGGCGTTCTTACCGTGAATCACGTGTAATACGAGATTTAGGTCACTGCAATGATGCACACACCAACTATAAATATTCCAACTTTTCAGATGTAACTGAAACAATAAATAAAAGAGACAATGTCGATCTCTAAGGCTGATAGTGAGACCGGAACTACACTTTCATATGGTGTTGTCGAGGGCTCCGTTGACTTCCGAGGCAAGCCATCCGTCAGATCCTCTTCTGGTGGCTGGAGATCCTCTGGCTTCATCATTGGTAAGAGCATCCACAATGGTGGACCCATTGTGGAGTCCTTAGATTATTGTTTTTTTTTTAAAAATTTTTTTTTTTCAAATTAAAAAAAATATATAAATATATCAACAAATCGCGGATCGACACGTGTCGTAAATAGTGCAAGGATCGATCCTTATTTAGGAATTTTAAGGATCGAATCCTTAAGTTTTGGTGAGGTCCACTGATTATTTAATTATTTTTTCGCTAAATACTCTTCCTTAAGGACCTTTGTTGGAGATGCTCTAAGTACTTACCTATTTTTCTCCAATGTTCCCGCCAGATTCTAATTAAATATATATTACAACAGGAGCGGAAGTGTCGGAGAAGTTCGCCTACTTTGGGGTAGCCTCGAATCTGATAACTTACTTCACGGGGCAGTTAGGAGAGTCAACGGCGGCTGCAGCCTCCAACGTCAACCTCTGGCTCGGGACTGCAGCGTTCTTGCCGCTGATATGGGGTTCTATCGCTGACTCTTTTCTTGGTCGTTACCGTACCATCCTCTTCACGTCCTCTCTCTATATCTTGGTACATTACTAAAATGCTTCTTTTTTTTGTTGCCCTAAAGCATGAGTAAAGGGGGTTTTTAGGAAGGTTGTTAGGGGATGGGTCACATGAATAGTGTAACAACCAATTTCAAAAATTGTTAATTAAGAACCGGTTTTTATGGGTTTCTTGCACTGTTCGCGGGCCTCACTGACACGTGGCGTCCCCCAATTGGGGTTCTTAATTATTTTTTATTTATTTTTTTTAATTAAGAACCCCAATTAAGGTTCTAAGAGCATGATTAAAGAGGGTTCTTAGAAGGGTTCTTAGGGGATGGATCTCATGAATAGTGTAAGAATCGGTTCCTAAAACTCTTAAATAAGAACCGGTTCTTAAGAGTTTCTTGCACTTTTTGCGGGTTCCACTGACATGTGGCGACCTGCAATTGGTTCGTTTTTTTTGTTTTTTTTTCTAAAAAAGAAATCAAATTAAAAAAAAATTAAAAAAACTAGAACCCCACAGTGGGGTTTCTCATCGAGAGTCTTTTTCCAACATAATAATATTTTAAATAAAAAGTCTCTCGAAACTTGAGAGACTCAGACAAAAGTTTTTTTACGAAAAGACTTTTTATATGAGTGAGAGATTCTTCTTTTAAAATGTTATTACTTTTCGTGAGAGACTCTCGACGAGAGACTCACACTAATGATGCTCTTAGTATTACGGTCAATTGGTTTTAAATACATGAAAATTCTTTTAAATAGCCAATTTTTTAGTTTTTATCACAAAATAGCTTTAAAAATGATTAAAATAGTCTTTTCGTTTTAAAAAAATTAATTTTTGTTTTTTAAAATTTGGAACTTTAACCTCAAAACTTCACCCTTTAACATTAAAAACCCTTTAACATTAAAACTTAAGTTTATAATAGTTAACTCTAGAGATATAAGTGTATATTTACCTCTTTAATAAAACATTTTGGTTATTTTTTTTTTGAGATTATTTTTGTGACAAATTTTTTGTTATAACTATTCTAGGGTATTTCTCTTAAATAAAGCTTTTGTACAATTTCTAATATTATTACTTTTTACAATCTTGAATTTAGGGACTTGGGCTGCTTACGTTTTCAGCAACGATTCCTTCTACATGCAAAGATCAAGAAACACTAGTCTCGTGCGTTTCTCACTTCAAAGTGACAATATTCTTTTGTGCTCTCTATCTAATAGCACTAGGCGAAGGAGGTTTCAAGGCATGTCTTAGAGCTTTCGGAGCAGATCAGTTTGATGAACAAGACCCTGAAGAGTCCAAAGCCAAGAGCTCATTCTTTAACTGGTTGTATTTTGCGATATCATTTGGCATATTGGCCACTAGGTTGATCTCTAACTATGTTCAAGAGAATCTGAGTTGGGCTTTAGGGTTTGGGGTTCCATGTGTTTCCATGATGCTTTCTCTCTTCTTGTTTTTGCTTGGAACCAACACTTACCGCTTCAGCACCGGAGGAGAAGTAAGACAAGGACGAAAGCATAATAACCCTTTTGTTAGAATTGGACGTGTTTTTGTTGCTGCTGCCAAAAATCGACGAGAAACTTCTTCACAAACTCTCCTTCTTCTTCCTCACGAAAGTTCGAAGCAATACAAGTAATATTTTACTCCCTCGGTTTCATATTATTAAGTGTCCTTTTAAATTTATACACAAGATTAAGAAAACATTTAATTTTGTATATTTTTAATATAAAACATCATTACCCATAACCTAATCATATTTCAACCAATAAAAATTAAACTGAAAAATAAAATTAATAAATTTTGCATTGAAATGCTAAAACGACACTTGTTTTGTAACGAATTTTTTCTGTTACAACGACACTTAATATAAAATGGAGGGAGTATTTACATGTTTTGTTTGTTAGTCTTTACGTTTATACTGTGGCTTCTTTTTATTTCCAAAATAAAATAACAATTTTAATTATTTAATATATTTTGTAAAATTATAGAGAAGAAAAAAAATGTTTTGGTAAAAATGTTTTTTTAAGAGAACAATTTTTTGGCGTTTAGTGTTTACATTTATATTTTTCAATTTCTTTAGATAAAGAGTTCAATTTCTTTTTATGGAATTTAAAGTTTAACCCCATTTGGTGTTGCTTGCTTTACAAGTTAGAAAAAAAAAACTTCAAACACAACTTTTGGCAACTGCAGATTCCTAGACAGGGCGGCAATTTCATGTGATTCGGCTGAAGTTGAAGAAGCAAAAGCTGTGTTAAGTCTTGTTCCAGTTTGGATGTGTTGTTTAGCATTTGGCATTGTTTATGCTCAATCCCCTACTTTCTTCACAAAGCAAGGAGACACAATGGACAGATCAATCTCATCAACACTCTCAGTCCCTGCAGCAACACTCCAAGTCTTCATAAGCCTATCAATCCTTGTTTTCATCCCAATCTACGACCGCGTTCTCGTCCCAATAGCAAGATCAATCACTCATAAACCAGCAGGAATCACAACCCTTCAAAGGATCACCACAGGCATTTTCCTCTCAATTCTTTCAATGGTAATAGCTGCTTTGGTCGAGATGAAAAGACTCAAGACTGCTCAAGATCACGGGCTTGTTGATGATGCCACGGTTCCAATGAGTGTTTGCTGGCTTATTCCGCAGTACGTTCTCTATGGAGTCTCTGACGTTTTCACTATGGTTGGCTTACAAGAGTTCTTCTACGGACAAATCCCTGTCGAGCTAAGGAGCTTGGGACTATCTATGTACCTTAGTGTAATTGGCATAGGCAACTTCTTGAGTAGCTTCATGGTGTCAGTCATTGAGAAAGCAACGAGCCATCCAGGTCAAGTCAGCTGGTTCGATAATAACCTGAATCACGCACATCTTGATTACTTCTATTGGCTACTTGCTTGTCTAAGCTCCATTTCATTCGTTTCCTTAGTCTATTTTGCTAAGTCGTACGTCTACAACAGCCCAAAGTAAACTCTTTGAAGATCTTGAGGAATCACCCAGTGACATGAAATAAATAAATTGGATTGGTTAGATGAATAAAATGAGCTGAGCCTGTAAATTAATGAACATTTATTTTATTTTAAAGTGTTGTAAACACTTACATGTAAAATATCATGTTTGAAACACTTACATTGTTTTTTTTTGTTTTTTTTTTTGTAGCATACAATATAATGTTTGAGTTATTTTGGTTACTGAAGGAAAAATTTTAAATTGAACAAATAAACCATATTCTAAAAAATATAAGCGATGACTGATTTTTAACTTTCACAATTGTGCAGACTTCACCTGACTTCACCTTTATTATCACCACAATGAGCTTTTAATTGGGGTTCTAAAAATATGTATGTGTATATATATTAATATTATTATTTAATTGTAAGGTTATTAATTTTACAAAAAATTCAACCCAATTTTTTAAAAAAACTAATAATAATATTAATATATATATATATATATACACATATACATATTTTTAGAAGGGCAATTCTCTTAAATAGCCATTTTTAAGTTTTTATCACAAAAATAGTCCTCAAAAAATAAAATGACCAAAATAGACTCTTTTTTTTGAAATTTTGATTTTTTGATTTTTTTTTTGAAATTTGAAACCCTAACCCCAAACCCACCCCTTAACTCTAAACCCTAAAGTCCAAATTAGTTAACCCTAGGGGTATAAATGCATATAAATGATTTTTTTAGCTTCTAAAAAAAACATTTTGGTCATTTTCTTCTTTGAAAGCTATTTTTGTGACAAACAAACTAAAAGAGGCTATCTAAGAGAATTTATCTTTTTAGAATCCTAATAGGTAGATATTCTTATTGTGGGTGATCTAGATCGACTTAATATCCAATTAACCAGTTACCATAGTACCATACTAGACTTAAATATGAAAGCAACACATTTGGCAGGAGAAAATATAACTCTTGATGTGATTTTGTTAATTCTGTCTTCATCCGTTTGATGCAAATTATATATATATATATTGTCATATCTTATATATATATATATATTCTTATATATATATATCTTATATATATATATATATATATTTTTTTTTTATTTTTTTTCATATCTTTTATAGTTATGTAGTAGTTAAAGGAAAACTGTAAAACTAATATCAGTCGCAGTTGCATAAACTTCGTGTTACTTTGAAGCCCTTTCTCGAATTACTTGGCCATCTACATATTTTCTGGAATTTTTTTGTGATTCCTGGGTAAGAGAATCAAGCAAGTTGTCTCATTGTGATGTTTTTTAATGTCGAAAACTGAAAAGTGAAAACAGCAAGTGTTCGTTTTTTTCGTTTCATTTTTTGTTTCCCTTTTCTCTTTCACTTTTTAGGTTCTTTAGCACTATGACCAAAAGCATTACCTATTATGTAAACATTAGGAGCACTTTTTTTTTTTGGGTCTAACATTAGGATGACTTCTTAACGCATATTTGTCTTTTGTTCTTGGGAAATTGCACGCTATGACTAACAAAAAAACTATATTTCACCCTATATCCAATTGACTTAGCATACATCGATGGCCCGTGTATTTTCTGTAATATTCCCCATTTAGCCTTTACGCAACCGGTGCAACCTGCATTTAAAAAAAAAAAAATTAATTATCCAAGGGAGTAAAAGTTACGCGTGGTCATCTGTAAGTCACACTTTTCTCTAAAGTAACTTCTTCTTCTTCGTAACTTTCAGAGAAGGTGAACAGTTTCCAGACGAGATGTGTTGAATCGTGAAATCACCACCCAGATTTTCGGTCTATTGAAGTTCCATCCAACCCAGATTCCTCTTCTTCTGATGAAATTGGTCAGTCGTTACATCTTCGGCCATCGATCGCGCCGAATCGATAGGAGCAACTGATTCAGCGAGATTTGGCGTAAGTTTCCGACTTGCATGCCACATTTTATTCCGATTTATATTAATTTGCAGTTTTTGATTTTGAAATTTAACAAATCGTAACCATTATCTCAGTTACCGGCTTCAATCGGGTTATTCCATTTGAGTGGGAGATTTTTGTCTTCACCAGCTTCGTGTTTTGTGTATGAACTCTATCAACGATTTCCATCTCATTTCTGTATAGGATATGCCAGTTTGTTAGTAACACAACATATATGCTTTGCTTGACTATTCTATTTGCTTACGCCATTTGTGTGGAGGGGTTTTGTCTTCACCAGACTCGTGTTTGGTCTATTGACTTTATCAATTATTTCCATTTCATTTATGTATAGAATATCCCATTGTGTAAGTAACATAGTATATATGCTCTGCCTGACTTTACATAGTATATATGCTTTGCCTGACTTTTCTATTTGCGATAATGGCATCTTCTGTCGTGTAAATACATATCTGTTTCACGTATCTTGCATTCTCCTTGTGTTGTGATGTAGTAGCCAGCACCTTTTCTATTCTATTTTGATTTGAAATGGATTGTAATTGGTTGTTGTGTATAAACACAACTGAGTCACGTATC
The DNA here is from genome assembly GCA_012274485.2 of Sinapis alba. NCBI lineage: Eukaryota > Viridiplantae > Streptophyta > Magnoliopsida > Brassicales > Brassicaceae > Sinapis > Sinapis alba. The sequence goes on along the minus strand of MU105792.1, from coordinate 157,733 downwards.
TTGCATTGTCCTTGTGCTGCGATGAAGTATTTTGTTCCTTTTCTATTCTATATTAAATGGAATTGAACTAATTCAGACTTTGTGGAATAGCCTTGCGTTTTGTGTATAACGATCGTGTACATAACATAGTCTGTATGTTGTATTTGTCTTCTCTATTTATAATAGAATGGAATTACCTTTTGTGTACACGCGCATACGATTCCCTTACGTTGAAACCTCACATCTTCTCTTGTTATTGTGTCCCGCAGGCTTACCATGGAAGAACTAGGCCTTCCAAATAGGTTGTTCGAGACTGGATTTGAGCCAACTAAGCGGAAACGGGTCAACATTTATTTTAACCTCCGCTGGATTGAGTTGATCAAGAATGTGTTAGATGATGATCAGTTAGAGCTGTTGAATGAGTCACAGTTTGGGAAGCTCCTGAAGATGGGGTCCCATATATTTTTCGTGATGTTCCTTCCCTTTCATAGTTTCTACTCATGTATGATAGTTGTATACCATATGACACCTCAGCCATATTATTCTATATTCGCGAATACTATACTATTCGATTGTATAGAATGGATCATATGCAAGTTTCAAAACAAATAAATATTGCAACATGGGTTAAAAAAGGAAAACAATTTATAGAGGGTATTTGGGTTTATAGATCTCTAACTAGGGTTTAGATTTGCTAAGTGGGAGCTAGAGTATATTACTTATCGGTTGTGATGAGATTTTGGGAATACTTTCAACCTAACATTTGGTTACCCTTTGTGAATATTATACTATTCGATTGTATGGCATGGATCATATGCAACTTCCAAACCAAATAAATATTGCAACATGGATTGAAAAAAGAAAACAATTTTGTTCCTGGGTATTTGGGTTTATATATCCCTAACTAGGGTTTAGATTTGCTAAGTGGGGTTAGAGTATATTACTTACCGGTTGTGATGGGATTTTGTGAATACTTTTCACCTAAAATTTGGTTACCCTACTATACTACATTGATAGCATAGTTGATGCGATGCATACGTAAGTAAATGGAATAGTTGAATGGAATTTAAACCTTATTTAGGTGACGTCTCACGACTCTTCCTCGTACGCCCACGTCGTTAATTTCTTTTGCATCACCGGGAACTTGTTGCACTAAAGGGCAAAACCGGATGAAATAAGGTGTAAATGTTATCGATTTAATAACGTCAAAATCAATGCTATCTACTTAATTTCACTCCCAAATTTGGTTAGACAGAAAAAAGCCCTTTGTTCTTACCCTACAGGATTTTTTTTTCCAAACATAACCTGAAAAAAATTTCCCAAGGGACTCTGCCATGCCAGGATTAAGTTTAAAGATAGGGTAACTATCTACAGTAAAACTCCATAAATTAATAATTAATAAATTAATAAATATGATAAATTAATAAATTTTATCAGTACCGAATTAATATATTGTAAAATTTAAGTAAAATTTGATACATAAAAATAAATAATATTTTTTTAAAAAAATCTTATATAAATATATGATTCTAATATAAACATAAAATAATATTATCATATATAGTTTATATAAATATAAACCATATATATTAATGTATTTTTTGATTCACAGTAAAATTTATCTTTAACTTTACTTAGTTTTCTAAATATATTGATGTTATTATGTCATTTTACACATAAGATACATTTACATTTGTGGTATATATTTTCTATAGACCAAATGATATAATATGAACAATATAAAATTGGTTTATAAAATTTAATCAATGCATATACCATAAACTAAAGTTTTTTTACATAAAAATATTTGACCTTATAAAAAATTAAAAGAAAAATATTTCAATAAGTTAATAACTCTATAAAATAATAAAATATTAATGTCTCAACAATAATAAGTTATAGGGTTTTTACTGTACTTTTGATAACATATCTAGGATGTCTGGTTATTTTGTAAGAGATAGAAGAAAAAGGATATAATACCTTTTGAATAATTATTTTTTGTTTAACCAAAAAAAAAAAATTCTTGTTATTTACTATTTATTTATTTATTTTAGTATAAACATTTACTATTTATTCTTCATGGCTTGTCTGAAAAAATTGTCATACATGCTATTCACCATGTGTCAGTGATGAACTTCTATTCAAACTATCGATAATTTGTTCTTACTGTAAAATTTTATTCTTTTATCCTAAAACTAAATTGTAAAGGGCACGTTCTTATATAAACATAGGCATAGTGTTTTTTTTTTCTGGTGAAGCGTAGTATTTATTTTAATTTTCTTGGAACACGAAAGCGTAGTATATTTAAATCAATGAGTCCTTTTTTTGATATTTTCAGTTTCTCTAGAATTGTAGTTTAAACCATGATGTAAACAAGGTATTCATTATGTCACTCACAGCATATATTTTTGTCTACAAAGTATTGTCTATATACGATATATAATTAACAATATAATATAAAAAGTGTTCACAAGTTTTTTTTTCTTGAAAGGTGTTCACAAGTTTTTAACTCGAACAAGTTGCAAATGACTGCCTTCATAAAGAAAAAGTTGCAAATGACGCACTATCGCACCGTCATGGAAGTACGATGAACAATCAACAATGTCATCTACGGCCTCACAAAGACGATAAGTGTTCTTCCTCTCCAAAATATATTTGTCCAAAACATTACAAAAACTAGTTACCTTAACGTATAATTGTCGCACCCATAGTTTGTAGCTTCTCCATCGATTGCGTACATAATATATAGCATACTGCTTCATACATAAAATGGAAATTATAGAAGAAAATACATAATGCGAGATATGTATATATAAAATAAGAAAAGTCAGATATGATGATCTTAGCATCTAGAGTCAAAATAGTTTTAACTATTTGCCCCCAAGAAAAAAATATACTCCCTCTATTTTTTTTTTATGATGTTTTAGATATATACACAACTAGTAAAAAAATAATTTTTATTTTAAAATATTATTAAAATATTAATTAAAACTATCTAACCAATTAAAAAATAAAAACCAAAATACTATTAATTACATAGTTTTTAATAAAGTTAAAATTACATTAAAAATAAAAATATCTTACATATTGAAACATCAAAAACTTTATAAAACATTATATATTAAAAAAACGGAAAAAGTATATTATAAGTTATTATATATCATTACAACTGCGATCAATCATTTCTTAAAATTGTACTATATAAAATAAGTAAAGGGGTTATATATAAAAGAAGAAAAGGTGGAAAACAGCTAAATACAATGCAAGAATATATGTATAATAATAAGACAGCACCAGCGATGAGCAAAACCAACCAAACAGCTTCTTTTTCTTTTGACAAAAGCAACTGTTGAAGGGATGTTTAACGGATCACTCCCGTTTCCCGGGTCTACCAACCTTTCTTTTTCAAATACTAACTTCTAATATTTTCTTCTTTTTATATTAATAGCACCAGCATCTCGGCAAAACAGAAATTAAAGTCTCTCATATATTTTATATTATTATAAACTAATTACTGTAAATAAATTTAAAGTATTAAAAAGGTGGACCAATCAGATACTGATAATGCTTAGGATCGTCTCTTTATAAGGAGACGTCTCTTTTCAATTTATCTCGATGTCTTCTCTTTTCCATCATATTTCATTTATTTAATTATATTATTACTAAGGTACTCTCTCAGAGACGGTCCAATGCGGATGGCCTAATCTTTCTAGTATTTTTGTGCAAAATTTTGTGTAAATGCACTACTCAACTCACATAGTAAATTTTTATTTGACAGATGAAAAAAAAATAAAAATAGTTGAATATTTGGGAGACAGAATAAACAGCGTATACACGTCATGTCTATATATATCAATCGAATCGAATATGTGGATATAATCGAATCGAATAAATTTAAAGTATTAAAAAGGTGGACCAATCAGATACTGATAATGCTTAGGATCGTCTCTTTATAAGGAGACGTCTCTTTTCAGTTTATCTCGATATCTTTTCTTTTCCATCATATTTTATTTATTTAATTATATTATTACTAAGGTACTCTCTCAGAGACGGTCCAATGCGGATGGCCTAATCTTTCTAGTATTTTTGTGCAGAATTTTGTGTAAATGCACTACTCTACTCACATAGTAAATTTTTATTTGACAGATGAAAGAAGAATAAAAATAGTTGAATATTTGGGAGACAGAATAAACAGCGTATACACGTCATGTCTATATATCAATCGAATCGAATATGTGGATATATGATTTACACAAGTATGTAATTAGTATATTCAGTGAATTCATAATAGGTGGCAAAGAAAGTTTGATTACGAATAGAATAAACATGAGATGAGGTTACGTGCTGTTTAATGACTGCACTTGGTTACATGCCAACGTAGGGTTGACAGCTCTAGTACCTATTGGAATTTTCCCCTTATGATCTGAATATCGCAATCAATTAAAAATAAAAAATCCATAAGTTGTAGGTACTTACAGCAACGCATCAACAATTGTTCCAACATACATGTTGTAGATTATAATTGCAAATACAATCATTTAAGGATTTCTTTACGTGCGGAGTGGTCTCTAGGTTTATAGCTATGTATGTGGGTGCTGCACTCAGAAGTTTTGAACCGTGAGACTTTTAAATATCAAAACTGTTCGATCATTAGATTAGATTAGATTATCAGTGTGTGTTTTTGTATTTTGATTGCAAATGGTCATGTTGTCGTTATTAGTCGAATTAAATCTTCTTTCTTTCTCTAAAAGCAATAAATTCTTAACGAACCCATGAAGTAATAAAACGAAAATAATTTGTTTTGCATACGCGGTAGACGAACTAAACTTTTTATGTGATACAATATATGATATATGTGATTCTTTGATATAAGTATCGGAGGTCTTCTCGTTCACAGATAACGTAGGTATATTTCTATAATATTATTTAAAAAGCTATTTTCCCGCATGTTTCACTCATATTAATTTTTACGATAATCAATTACCTTAATAACTTTTAATAAATTAAATTTATTATGTGATTTTCATTATCAAAATATCTATTTTAGTTTATTAATGTTTTTATTTTTCTAAAAATAACAAAACTGGAAAATATCTATATATCTTTCTAAAGCTATTTGGAATGTCAACCATTCTTATATTTTTTCAAAAAGTCAATAATTTATATATACTGGATTAATAAAAATTATTTTAACAATTAATTACTTTATAAAATATTGTCAATTTTTTTAACTTCTCTGAGTTTTTACATATCGCCCTCACATTAATTTTTACGATGGTCAATTATCTTGACAACCTTAATTAATTAAATTTATTACGTAATTGCCACTATTAGAAATTTATATTTTAGTTTTAATAATGTTTTTATTTTTCTAAAGATAAAAAAATGGAAACTATCTATGTATTTTTCTAATGCTATTTGAAATGTTTTATTAACCATTCTTATATTAATTTTTATAAAAGTCAATAATTTATGTATACTGGATTAATAAAAATTATTTTAAACATGTAATTACTTTCTAAAAAAAATTTGAATTTATATATATATGTGTGTGTGTGTGTGTGTTTGTATTTAATCAATTATACATACATAATAAAATTTACTAATTAACTAATTTTAAATTAGGACAATCAGAAATTTTTATTTTTCATTTTTTTCTTTTTCTAATATTATTTTTAGAGAACATATAAAAATTAAAAAATACGTACAAATATAAGATAAATACCCAACTAAAAAGATAACAAATTTATTCACATTTTAGCATAATTCGAACAAAAAAAAAAATTAGTTCAATTTAGTTGAATTGTTGCAATTAAATATATTTTAAAGCAAATAATCACATTTGATCTGAATTCTTATACCTAAAAACCTAAAATTATATGTCAAACTAATTAAATATTTTATTTAATTTTAAAGAAATAAATTATAAAGCATCTTAAACTTTATAAACCAGTTAAATCAAAAAATTAATCAATTATTAATATTTTTGGTTATTTATAAATATTTAAATATGTGTATGATTTATATAATAACATTTATATTGGTTAATGCAACTCTAATTAAATTAACACTTAGTTTTTATTTTCTAGTTATATATTAAATAATAAAGATTGTTATAAAATATAGTTAAAAACTAAGGTAAAAGGAGGAATCCAAATAAATCTAATTAAAATAATATGATTTTAATATATTTAAAACCAAAATAAATTATGATGTAGTTGAAAATTATATATAATCTACTATACCGAAGAAAATAAAAATTAAATAGACCTAAATTGTTATATATGAAATCATGTACCAAAATTGAGATAACAACATAATTTTATTTAAACATAATATTATATTTACTTATATAATATTATATTTACTTTCATAATAGATTAAAAATATTTTAAAATTGACCAACAAGTGAAAACAACATATTCTCTAATTATAATTGATTATTTTGTAATTTTTTATATTTTTGCATGAACACGGAGGAGACAACCTAGTTAAACTATAGGTGAGACAAGTTTCAACGTATTTACGACAACAACATATGAGATAAAAAAAAAAAATTAAAAAAAAACAACATATGAGAAATGGATAGAATGTTTATTTTGGATTGGCATCATATATCCTTGTGACACAACACTGGGAAAAAAACATGCATGTTTTTATAAAACTTATGATATGTTGACTTCCAAAATTTTCTAAAATCATCTGAGATATGGATCATACCAACACATATTTAGATTATATGAAAAGTATGATCCGTGCCAATTTGAATTCATATTTAGATAATATTTAGATAATATTTATGAATATTAAGGGTATGATAAGCCACAAGTAAATGGTTTATTAACTCCTTTTAACCGCAGTCAATATTATCAAATACTACCATAGTTTTTTTAGTATTCATAACTGATTTTGTATTCTACGAATATTTACGGATGTTCAGTTTTTCAGATATCCAAAAAATTTATAGATATTTATGAATATTTATGAATATTTACTCGAATATATACTCTAAATTTATTCAATACAAGTAACTGCAAAAAAAAACTATACATTTGATTAAAAAGGTATCTTGTATATAATATAAAATAAAAAGTAAAGATTATTGAAACTATATATGTTTCAAAACATTTAAAAATTAATTATTTTTTATAAAATATAAAATTTTAGACAATTGTAGTTATTATAAAGATTTTATATTATTTTCTTAATTTAATAATTTTATAAGTAATTTATAAATAAAATTAATAAAACTATATGTTAAAATAACAATTACATAAAATTATATATTTAAAATTCTCTATTTAATAGTAGATATACATATATTTGTATAAAAGTCAAGAGAGAAGCAGATATCCGATTTTAAAATTTTAAGTATTTGTGATTTGATTTAATTTTAACGGATAGTAATTTTTAATATTTGATTTATTCCAAAGACTTTGAATATCCAATTTTTTGGATCGAATCGAAATGAATACTAAATCAAATCAAAATTTAACGGATAAAATGTGCATTCCTATTTAAAAGTTATGTGATGATATAACATGGTCTCTTGATTGAAACACACTTTACTTGAAAATAAAAATTATTATAAACACACCTCCTCCCTTTCTCTTTCTCAAAATGATTCCACATTTTTCCTCAACTCAAACATTCGAAATTCGAAATTTCATTCATGAATAGTAAAGATTCTATATTTCTCTTTAAGTAATGTTGGCACATAGAACGAATCTTGAAGACTGTTGGGTATAATATCTTAGAAATCAAGCAAATCCTCAACAGATATGTTAAAATATTAAATCATAGGATTTTGTGAAGATATATGATAAGTATATTCCCAAAAATATCGCATATACGAGGAATATATATAAATATAGTAAATAATCTAATTGTTACTTATGGAGTAAATATAAAATTAAAAGAAAGGTCGAGTGAAAAGTGAAATGGTTAAATAGTTAAAAATAGGAAAGTGAACTAAATCGTGAAGTAAAAGACGACCGTTGGAGTAAAAAGAAACGAGACCCACAGAGAAAGCATTCGAATTAGCTGTCAAACAAAATAATAAACAGCTCCGACCAGTCTGTGTTCTCTTTTGTCTTCCTGTTTTATAAAAACCTCTCTCTCTCCTCTCTCTCTCCTCACAAAACATATTCTCTCTCTCTCTCTCCTTTCTTTTCTTGAATTTCTAAAAAGAATCAGAGATGGCTCAAGAAGAGGCACAAAAATCCACTGATGTTGTCGCCGTCGCTACCACCGATAAGGAGGTGACTGTTCCTGCTCCGGTTCCTGAGAAGGAAGTGACTCCTCCGGTTGCCTCGGAGGAGAAGGCCGTGCCGGAGAAGGAGGAGAAGGTGACGGAGGCTGAGAAATCTGCTCCGGTGAAGGAGGAAGAGACAGTTGCAGCTGAGAAAGTGATTGTTCCGTCCCCTGAAGAACTTGAGAAGAAGGCACTTGAGGAGTTCAAGGAGCTCGTTAGAGAGGCTCTGAACAAACGGGAATTCACTGCGCCGCCGCCGCCGCCGGTGAAGGCAGAGAAAACAGAGGAGAAGAAAGCGGTGGAGGAAACTAAAGGAGAAGAGAAAACAGAGGAAAAGAAGGAAGAAGAAGCCGTCAAGGTGGAGGAGAAATCATCTGATACGGTGGCTCCGGCGGAAGAGACCAAGCCGGAGGAGAAATCTGAGGCGGCGGCTCCGTCTGAGACCAAACCAGAAGAGAAACCAGTTGTGTCAGCCACCACCGAGAAAGCCTCTGGTGCTGAAGAAGACGGAACTAAGACAGTAGAAGCAATAGAAGAGTCCATCGTCTCCGTCACTCCTCAAGAACCCGCCGCGACGGTGGTCCTAGAGACCACCGTCGTAGAGGAGGCAGAGCCTGTGGAGCCAGAAGAAGTCTCCATCTACGGAGTTCCTCTCCTCCAAGACGTTAGATCCGACACAATCCTCCTCAAGTTCCTCCGTGCAAGAGACTTCAAGGTCAAAGAAGCCTTAACAATGCTGAAAAACACCGTCCAATGGCGCAAGGAGAACAAAATCGACGACAACCTCGTAGAAGCCGAAGCAGGAGAAGAAGCCAGTGAGTTCGAGAAGATGGTGTTCGCTCACGGCGTGGACAAGGAAGGCCACGTGGTGATATACAGCTCATACGGTGAGTTCCAGAACAAGGAGCTTTTCTCCGACAAGGAGAAGCTCAACAAGTTCCTTAACTGGAGGATTCAGCTACAAGAGAAGTGTGTGAGAGCTCTTGACTTCAGTAGCCCTGATGCCAAGTCCTCGTTTGTGTTCGTCAGTGACTTCAGGAACGCTCCGGGACTCGGCAAGAGAGCCTTGTGGCAGTTCATCAGACGCGCCGTTAAACAGTTCGAGGACAATTATCCAGAGTTCGCCACTAGAGAGGTACGTAATGGTCACGTGATGGCAGGGCCTGCCCCGAGATTTTGGGGACTATATACGAGTTTACAAAGAATTTAATATTTTTACAAATTTAGGGGTATATTTCTATATGTTTTTTTCAAAAAAAATTGGGAGCTTAAGGCGAATGTTTCATAAGGTTTAGTTCGAAGCCCCGCCTGAGTGATGGTTTATAATATTTATTTTGTTTTTTTGCAGCTGTTCATCAATGTTCCATGGTGGTACATTCCTTACTACAAAACATTCGGATCTATCATTACATCTCCAAGGACTAGGAGCAAGATGGTACTTGCTGGTCCATCCAAATCTGCCGATACTGTTTTCAAGTAATTAACCACTTTTTACAGTTTCATATAATTCTTTTTTCTTTTCATTTTTCTAAGGGTTATGTTGGTTAAAACACAGATACATAGCTCCTGAACAAGTCCCGGTTAAATACGGTGGACTTAGCAATGATATTGCTTTAACCGCTGAAGACACTGTAACTGAAGCCTTCGCTAAACCAGCAGCCAAATACACCATCGAATTGCCTGCTTCTGAGGTATATATACGTTTAAAATTTGATTAGTATAAGTTCAAAGTGTGAAATGTTGTTGATTAATGTGGATTGTGTTACTTGTGGCAGGCTTGCACACTCTCATGGGAGCTTAGAGTTTTGGGTGCAGATGTGAGCTATGGAGCACAGTTTGAGCCGACCACAGAGGGAAGTTATGATGTGATCGTCTCTAAGAACCGAAAGATTGGGTTAACTGACGAACCGGTGATAACTGGTTCTTTTAAGGTTGGTGAACCGGGAAAGATTGTGATCACAATTGATAACCAGACTTCCAAGAAAAAGAAAGTTCTCTATCGGTTCAAAACTCTACCAAGGTCTGATCTTTGAAACTAAATGTGTTACCATACTTTACTTGCCTGGACCCAAATCAAAGGAAGAAAATAATGGTTAATTTTGTTATTTCTGTGAACAAATCTTTTAAATTATTTGATTTACTTTGTTATTTAATATGTAATTTTGAATTATCATAAGTTGGTTTTGTGTTTTGCTTTGTTTATTGGGGATTATGTATGTGTGTGTGTGGAGAATATGAAATATTTTAAAGAAAAAACAAACACTTTTTCTTCATTTTACCTTTTACTTTTTACTGTAATTTGTGTAAATTTTTAAGTATTCATTATCTACATTTGTCTTACTGTATCTTTTATCTTTACTTCTGGTTCATGATAATTTATTATGAAACAAAGGTAAAGCATTCGGAAAAATGCCCATTACCAAATCTTTGAATAGTTAGAAATAGAATTGAAAAGTTACATGAGTCTAATTCTAATGTACTATCATGAAGATATAGATATAAATATAAAGTTCAGTGGATATATATGACTTTAGAAGATAAGGAGAAGAGACGTGTAAAGACTGGTTCTAGACTTGTTGTTATACCAATTTTGTGATAAAGATAGAGATATATGAATATAAATATGAAAAAGGTCCCTTTATGTATAATCCATAGAATTGGATAACACTGACTGAGACATAGGACGAGAAATAATGATAATGGACCCTATTGTTGAAATAATTGTTGAAATATGAACTAATATAATTCGTGGGTTAGAGATGAAATCAAAGTACACATCATTAAATTTGAACCAAAGATATTTAATCGTTACATCTCTCAATATTTTAGTTGCATTATATTTCAGGGGATTTTAACCATCTTGGAATTGCAATTGCAAAGACCAAAGACAATCTCTCAGTAGTGTTATATAATTGTTTTGTATAGTATCATTATAGAAAGATTAAAAACTTCAAGTGGTTTGATCAATGAGGATTAGAGCATGTCCATTGAGGGGTTCTTAGGGAGGGGTTCTTAACGGAATTTAAGAACCGGTTCTTAAATCCCGCTAAGAACCCCTTCCTAAGAACCCCTGATGGAGATGGTCTTAGTGCATAGAAAATATCAACAGATCCCATTAAAATGAAAAATATTGCATGCTCAGAAATTGACCTCTAAGAACATCATTAGTGTTCAGAAACTCATTTAAGTTTCTTGAGATATATTTTGACATTAAAAAAGACAGTTGTACTAAAATTACTTTGTGAGTTCAGTGTTATTCAATTAAGTCTTGACACCTGTAGAATTTGTTCTTTATTTGTTTGTTAAAGTCTCTAGTAGAGGTACCATCTCTTACTGTTTTTCCTTCTTTTGATTACTTTCTATTTTTTAAATGTCAGAAACTTGGTAAGAGCTGACCGATGCGGGTGGCCTAAATCCAGTCCAACTTGTTAAAACGATTAGACCATTGTTAACATTAAAACGAAATTGACCTCTAGACCATTGTTAAAACGAAATTGACCTCTAATTGGCTATGGGCCTGTGGCCTACTCATAAATCAATATTAAGTCTAAAGTTCTAATCCGCATGATTATCAAACTAATAATTAAATGCATATAAACTATGACCCTTGCCATGATAACTGAAACAAATCCTTTTCATCTTGAAAAAAAACCTTCAACTATAATATGACTGTATACATAATATATAAAAGCAAAGTGACAACTTAAAAGCAGCTGAATTTGAGCGAATACTATTGAAAGTTGAACGAATACAGAGTGACAAATAAAAAGCAGCTAAAGTTGAGTTTTAATTAGTACAAACTACAAAGCATGAATATGGAATGGTAACAAAAGTTGAATAAATAATAGGTAAGAAATATATAATTTTATAAGAATGATAGTGATCATAATGTCGGGTCCGAAGACAGTTAGAAGTTTATAAGAAAAAATGCATAAATAACAAACAATAGAAAAGGGAGGGTCATGCGTGGACCGACACAACACAAACAGCCATGAATGAAATTTGAACACATTCACTAATAGCCTTAGTTGTCACATGTGCTTCTTCATCGATTCTTTTTGCTTTTCGTTATTTAATTCACAAATGAAATAATAATAAAGTCTCACTTTCACACAGTTGAAATACACAACATTGTAGTTGGTTGATTACTTCCATAAATGGAGAGGTATGTGTTTGTAGATAAGACATACGTTATAGGTTTGTTCGTTATATCGTTTTAGGTTTAGGGACATGCGCGATAAATGATAAAGCGCTACAACAACGGTAACTTATAATTTCTTATATTTAGTATAGAATTTTTTTTTTAAATAGTTTATTTTAGTTTGTTTTTTATAAAAATAGTTTTTAAAGAAAAAAATGACTAAAATAAGTTTTTTTAGAAGCTAAATAATGCATTTATATACATTTATACCTCTAGGGTTAACTAATTTAGACTTGGGATTTAAAGTTAATGGGTGAGTTTGGGGATAGAGTTTCAAATTTCAAATAAAAAATAAAAAAATTCAAAAAAAACTATTTTGGTCATTTTATTTTTCGATGGCTATTTTGTGACAAAAACTTAAAAATGACTATTTAAGAGAATTGCCCTTTAATATACATATTTGTCAATAATATATTTATTTAGGCTAAAACTACCTAACATAGTTACGTAAATGTAAACTAGCTAAGAAAACTTAATCACTAATCTTAAGTTTTTTTTAATATAAAAATACAGTTGAATTAATAGATCGTCTATTTTAAAATTATAACAAAAAGGGTAGATCACTAGAAGAAGTTCTAAAATACAAATGCATATATTATACAACTTATTAACTTTATTTCCTGAGAAACAACATTGTAATCAATTTATATTTAAATTTATTAGTAAATTTTGAACTAACTAAAAATAATATTATTTTATTTAAAAGTTTATTTCCTAAAAGTTAAATTAGCGCTTTCTGCTTGGATATATATTATATATATACGTAAAGATAAAAATTATATATAATGCAAAATGCTGAAAAATATATTATTATTTTTAAGTTGAAAAATATATTAGTGCAAAAAAATATGAATACATGCGCTTCTACTAAAAAAAAATCTGATCTTACACAGTCGGTGAAACATATCTCATTTGCTGGTACACTTCAATAAATGTGGTTCAATAATTTGTAACTTCAGAATTTTTTTTGGATTCCGCGTTTTCATATCTGTATATGAACTAATCCAAGGGAAAATCAAAATTGTTTAAAAGGATGTGTGCAAACCAAAGGAGGAAAGAGGCCTTGGACTGAGGTCATCAACAGAATCAAATAAGATGAGATGTTAAAAACTCATATGGTGCATATTTTAATGGGCAATTCTCTTAAATAATCTTTTTTAAGTTTTTGTCATAAAAATAGCCCTAAAAAAATAAAATGACCAAAATAAACTCTTTTTTTTTGAAAATTTGATTTTTTTTTATTTTTTTTTTTGAAATTTAAAACCCTAACCCCAAACCCACCCCTTAACTCTAAACCCTAAAGTCCAAATTAGTTAACCCTAGGGGTATAAATGCATAAAAGTGAATTTTTTAGCTTCTAAAAAAAACATTTTGGTCATTTTCTTCCTTAAAAACTATTTTTGTGACAAACAAATTAAAAATGGCTATCTAAGGGAATTTCTCTATTTTAATCCCAAACTTTTCTATGGCTAAGCTGGACGTTAGACTCGTAGATATTAACTTCGAAAATGTTTGTTTTGGGCTGTTAAAAATATAATCGACTCATGATGTGAAAAGTTATACTAAAATATAGAGGATTGGCTGGCAACTTCGACGGTCCTACATTTTTCCTTGGGTATATGTCTTCATTCATCGGTAGAGACGGTTCTAGACATGCATTCATGAAGAAACCATCTAGTAGTAGAGCTGGTATATTTCAAGAAGAAAAAGATAAATTTATAGAAAAGAAAAGAGATTTTTTTTTTTTTTTGGTCAAAGAAAAGAGAATAATTGAAAGCTAAGATTTACATCAAAATAGATGTGGTTGTTGATCCATTAATCACATCCATCAGTCCTATTTTCAATTGTCAATATTTAATGATAAAATTAGTAGGTGGATGTTTTTAAAATGAATAGAAACACATGTTTACTGTTGAAATTAGCATTCATTTTGAAATAATTTTCCAAATTCAATAATGGGCAATTCCCTTAAATAGATTTTTTTAGTTTTTGTCACAAAAATAGCGCTTCAAAAATAAAATGACCAAAATAGACCTTTTTAATGAAATTTTGATTTTTTTTTTTTTTTGAAATTTGAAACCCTAACTCCAAACCCATCACTTAACTCTAAACCCTAAAGTCCAAATTAGTTAATCCTAGGGTATAAATGCATATAAATGCATTTTTTAGTTTCAAAAAAATATTTTGGTCATTTTCTTCTTTAAAAACTATTTTTGTGACAAACAAACTAAAAAGGGCTATCGGGAATTCTATCTTCAATAATTGGCATTTGAATGATTCAAGAGCTTGGGTAAGCAGGACCATTGCAACTTCTTCCACCTAACTCCAGTCTCCAGATCCAGACAACTACATATGTCAGTGTCGATAAGTTGTTACAACGTGTATATCAACAGCCTTACGAATTTCTTTCATTTATTTCAATTGAATATAATAACAAAACTTGTATTTTATCGTTGATGTTGCACCTGACACATAATGCCAATTTATACAACTCCAGTATAAACATACACAATCAATAAACGATTGAGATTTAAAGAGATTTATTATATAAGGTCATGTAAAATATATTATTCTCCTCGAATGATTACATGAGCAAAAGATGCACAACAACCTCAATCGTGTAAATCACACATACAGAATCATATCATATGATAAACCGAACACTCTCACATTCACATATACAAAACACTTCAGAGAGGTTTGACATTGAACCTGTAAACAAGCTTCTTCTTCTTAGAAGTTGGGTTGTCTACAGTGAGTAAAACCTTGCCAAGCTCATTCACTTTGAAGCTCTGAGTTAACACCGGTTCATCAGCTGGTTTCATCTTCCTTGGTTTCTCTACAACCACCGTATAAGCATCTTTCTCTTCAGGCACAAACTCTGCCTTGTAGCTCACTTCCCATCCAATAACCCTTATCTCCCACACAATCTCACATTTCTACAAAGAGATTGAATACCATCATGACTCAAAGACCTTGGTGACAATCTTACACAACTGTTTAATGCTCTGAGAAGGTGTAAATGAACAAACCTCATAGATTATGATCTCAACAGTTTGCTTTGTTCCGGGCTTAACAGTGACCTCTGAGGCTGGATCATCCAAGGAGAAGTCTGGATTGCAGTCACAAGGATCTACACTCAATCCTCCATATTGTACCGGGACTTGTTCGGGTGATATGTATCTATATAGTCCACATTTTTTTCAAACAGGAGTCAGATGGGTCGTAAAGAGACTAAAAATAACAAAAGAAACTAAAATGTTACTTGAAAAGAGTTTCGGCTGATCTTGATGGACCAGCAAACACCAACTTGCTCTTTGATCTTGGTGTCATGAACGGACCAATCACAGTGTAGAACACAAGATACCACCAAGGAACATTGATGAAGGCCTGAAACATTGATCAACAAAACATTCAACCACAATTTAAATCATGTCTCAATCTAGACAACATGCTCAATCACCAAATACCAGTGTTCTAAAAATTGGTTAAGGCGGCAAATCAGTCATAAACAAAACATTTTTTTCTCTCACCTAGACATTTATATCTACTATAAAACGCCTAATTATCGCCTAACGATTTTTTGAACATTGCCGAGGATATACAATCTGATGTACCTGTTTGAATACAAACTCAGGGTAATTGTCCTGAAGCAACTGCACAGCTTGCTTAGTCGCCGATCTAAGCTCTTTCTTCCCCAACCCTGGAGAGTTCTTCATATCATTAATCTGAAAAATGGTGGAAACTCCACCGGAGCTGAAGTCTAGCTTCCTTATACTCCTCTCCAAGAACTGAATCCTCGTCCTCAAGAAATGTTTCCTCTTCTCCTCATCAGAGAACGTCTTGTTATAAAGCTCCTTGTTCTGAAACTCACCGTAGACATTGTAACAAACCGGGTGGCCTTCACGGTCGTGTCCATGCATGAACACAACCTTGTCAAGATCATCCACAAGGTCTTCATCTACCAACTCGTCGATCTTGAAGTCCCTTCTCCACTTGACTGTGTTCTTGAGCATGGCCAACGAATCTTTCACCTTGAAGTCCCTAGCTCGTAGGAACTTGAGTAAAACGACGTCGCTTCTATCGTCTTTGAGGAGAGGAACTCCCCATATCGTCACTTCTTCCGGTTTAGTGACTGAACCGAGTTGGTGATTGTCTAGAGCATCTCGCACAAGATGCTTCAGCTCGTCGAGAGACTTCTTCTCGGAATCAGATAGATCGGAGAGCTTGCTGCTTTCTTCTTTGAATGAGCCAAGATTCTGTGGAATTCTCTTGTCCTCTTCACCAGCAGCTTCTTCCTTCTCCGACGTCTCTTTTTTCTCCGTTGAAGCCGTTTCTGTTTCCGGCGTTACTTCAGGCTGAGCCGCGGCGGTTACTGCAGTTTCCGGTGGATAAGTCTCAGTAGCTTTCTCTGGAGTTTCTGTGTCAGTCGTCAAGACTTGATGAGTTGAGTTTGATTCTTGTGGTGGTGTTAGTCCCGATGATGGTTGATTTACCGGCGTAGTTAGAGTGGTGGTGATGGTGATAGATTCTTCTGCCATCTTTTTTTTTTTTTTGCAGTCTTGTTTTGTTAGTTTGGTTTTATTATTACAAAGGTGAGAGACAAAAGTGAGTTCAAGTGTTGAAGTACGAAAGAGTAAACTGGTCACGCCGATCGAACTGGTTTCTTTGTTGTGTCGTCAGCTCCGAAGACTTCAAAAGAACGGTGGTTGTAGGTTTTTTAAATTAAAAAAAGGTTATTAACTTCTCATCAGTTTGAAATTTCAGATTACAGATCTGGACATCGGTGTGTAATCTAGAAATTGGAAGGAATCCAATGATAATTGACTAATACCTTTTCATCTTTTTGAGGGTGGAAAGAAAGAAAAAGAGTCAAAAAGACCAGATAAATCCACGTGAAACATTACATCTGTTTGTTTCTTCTGACAAGGTGGCTAGCTCCACGTATCTAAAACTCTGTCAAAATTACTAATTTTGTCTCCGTTGCTCTTTTTGACTGTTAAAATAACAGCAGGATAAAATATTAACCACATAGAAAATATAACATCTGAGTGACTTAGGGCATGCGATTTGGGGAAGTCTCTCACCGATGCAGATGGCCTTAGGGGTGGATACGCATCAAATAGTATTATAAATCTTAGGCTCCGATTGGTAACCATCGCGGAATTGCGGAATCGCGGAAATAATAGTTAAGCTGCGGAAAAAATTAATTAAATCGCGGAAAAATTTAAAATTTGTGGAATGGTGGAATACATATTAAATTGATTAAATAGTAATAATTAAACTAATTATTATAAAACATAAAAACAACTAAAATTTATTAAAAACATTTTAGTTCTTATTATAATTATGTAGCTTATCTTTTAATACTTTTAACAATAAATTGACATTTTATAATAACAAATTATAATAGAACTTTATTTACAAGATAACTATTTATTATTAAAACAATATTGCTATGTATTTTAAAAATTTAAGATAGTATTAGTATATAATTTAATAATATGAAAGTATTAGTTTTGTAAAATTTTCCACCATAATCTACTAAAACTCACTTTTCCACTTAATAAAATTTCTCTTTATATTTTTGTCAGCAAAAACGCAAACCTGCGTTTTTGCGTTTTTTCTCCATTCCGCAATATTTTGTTGATTGGCAAAATACTTGCAGAATCGCGTTTCACACGCAATTCCGCCATTCCGCATAGCTACCAATCAAAGCCTTAATGTTTATAATTTATTTTGTAGTTTATAGACGAATAATTTTAAAATTTATTTTGCTTAAAAAATAGAGATATCTAATTTTTTGGATACTTAAATTATTTATGGATATTTACGTATTATATCATCCACTTTAATACAAAGTAAATCTAAAAGAAATTATACAAATTTATTTTGAAAATTATATTTTAAATAATATAGAACAAAAAGTAAAAAATAAGTGAAACTATATATTCCATAATTTTTAAAATTAATTTATTTTTTTATAAAACATAAATTATATAGAAATTGTAGTTTTTAAAAAGATTTTTTATTTCTTTCATAATTTAATAATTTTATAAGTTATTTTGTAAATAAAAGTATTAAAATTATATGTTAAAATAATAATTATATAAAATTATAAATTTATAATTCTCTATTTAATTGTAGATATATTTCTATTTGTATAAAGTAGAGTGAAACGGATATTCAACATTAAAGTTTTTTAGTATTTGTGATTTGTTTCTTTTTTAACGAATTTTTATTTTTAATATTTAATTTTCTTCAAACACTTACAAATATCTGGATTTTTCTGATCAAATTGAAACAATGAATTGAATCAAATTTAATTGATAAAATGCATCTAATGTATTCTCATCTTAAAATAATCAATAGGGTAATTTGAATCTATAACAAAAAAAAGTCAAGTGACCATAATACCAAGATGGCATATTATGTATTAATTGATAGATCCGCTTTATATCTACGCATGCCTGATATTATTATTTTTTTCTATTTTTTTCTCTTTTTCCTCTATTTTAACTCTCTTAATTTTTCTTATAAATAATTATTGAATTTTATATATTACTTACAAAAACAATTTTTTTCTTTTTAATTTTTTAAAACATGCATATATTTTTCAAAATTAATATAATATTTACATAAATCAACTTTTAAATCTTTACTATATTAAATTTTTATATAATATAGTTCAATTTCATCTTCAAATTTCTATTGTATTCTATTATATATAACATAGAATATAAATGTAACATTATAACTCTATCTCTACCCATGTCTTTCCAATCCCCCGTCTTTCTATCTCTATCTTTATATCGTATATAGCTTAATTTAAATGAAGTTAATATATATATATATATATATATTCATTTATTTAATCAAAACATCTATTAAATAATATTTCATATTCATATGTTTTTATGATTATTTTTATCTTTTTATAACAAAATTTTTTTTAAGCATTGATCAAATTTTTCAGTATGAAACTTTTAACAATTTTAGTAATCTATAGTCATTATTTAAGATTTTAAATATAACATATATAAAAAAAATCTAAATTTTATTATACAGTTAATGTGATTCGCTTAATTTATTTTAATAATGTAAATAAAAATGATAGATGATATATAAATTGTTATCAAAACGTTATAAAGCAAAAGTATTAATTGCTATATATTTTAATTACATTAGATAATTTTGTATCATTTTTTTTTAAAGGAAGAATATTTTTTTGGTAGATTACTAATTAATTTTATGATTAATTTAGTTAGAAGTATTATAAGTTTAAATAAACTAAATGTTTTTTTTACAAGAACCAAACTATTTTTGAAAAACTCTAAAAATCATTCTAATAATGAAACATATATGTTACAATACTTCTCAATTAATATATAAAATAATTATTGAGTGGAGTGTATAGATAATAAGAAGCAGCATCTTTGCCTAATATGGCTATAGTAAAGTGAGAAACGGTCCTCAAAATTAGTAATTCGGTATCACATCTCTCTGAACATGCCTCCTTGCTATGGTCACCACTAATTCCACATTCTTGAGCATTACCTTAGTGTTAAGTGGGTAATAAGACTGGACAGACCAATCAGATTTTAATTCGAGTTTAATCGGATGTCAAATTTTTAGGGTTATGAATTCCACACTCATTCAGATATTTTAAATGTTTGGTTCAAATTTAGTCAGGTTCAGTATGAGATTAATAACATTTCCAAAGATCACTAAATGTCAATTTTGGTTTTCGTTTTTTAATTTAGTTTTAGTACGTATGATTTTTCCTTTAGTTAAACTCAAAAACCAAATAAACATCTAAAAATCAAAAATTTGAAATGGAAAATATTCTTGTTATGATTCTTTTTGATTTTAGTGTAATTTTTTGATAAATGAAATTAGAGAGTAAACATAATGAAATTAGAGAACAAAATTCAAAAACTATGTCCAAATACATCATATTCGATAAACCTAAAGCAAAAACATCAAATCTGATAAACTAGACTATAAAAAATTGAGAGCACTAAATACTAAAAAATATTAAACTAAATATTTAAATTAACTATGATGAAATTGATACTTATTTTAGGTATTAAATGAAAATTTAGAATATTTGAGGTACTTATTCAGGATTGAGTTCGAATTTGGTATGAGTGTTTTTCTAGAATTTTGATTTTTCGGATTTGGTTTGGTTTTTATATCGGATTTAAACAATATCATTTGGTATTTATATCAAATTTGGTTTGGTTCAAATTTATTTTTATCAAACCGAATTTAGTTCAGATTTTTGGATTCACTTTATTTGCCCAACCCGTATGTGGCAGTGTTTGCTTGTGAAAATGATGTAATCGAGTTTGGATATATTGATTGGTACTTACCAGGTCTAAGATATGTTTAGATGCAATGTAGGATTAAGTAGAATATCACAAGAAGCATAGCAGACAATTCTAATCTGCAAATGTGGGTGTTTCTTTGTTCTGTATAATCGTTAATGAACAATTGATTTGAAAATATTGTATGGTATCAGTCACACATCATAGTTTCAAGAATAAACAATTCCTCAAACCTAAAGAAGAGGTGTACTCTTAAGATTCAAACCGGAATAAACCGAAAGCATTTCTATCTTAGCGCGGAGTGGGGTCCACAGGACAAGGATTTTTTTTTTTTTTTTTTTTGAACACATCACAGGACAAGGATTACTTAACTAAAATAACCATTCAATACGAGTTCCGATGGACGACCGCCATAGTCACCGACTCTAAACCAGTAAGCACCGTAATAAATTAAAAAAAATATTTATTTTATTTTTTATAAAAGAAAATATTTCTAAGTCTTACAAAATTTTCAGAGAAAGCTAAGGAACGGAGAAGAAGGGAAACGAATAGAAAATGAATAGGCCGCCGGAGAACGATCTGTGTTCGATATGCCATGCTCACTTCACCGCTCCTTGTCAAGCAAATTGCTCTCATTGGTTCTGCGGTTACCTCTCTTTCTCTCTCTGTCCTTTTTCTTATCTTTTAGCTTTTTTTGGCATCTTGTCGCCGATCGTGGCTTTTGGTATGAGATTCATGTTGCATTTTGATTCTCAAGTGCAGAGTTTTAGGAGTTTTGTAATCAATCATGTTAGCCTTCCACTTATAGTTTTGACTTTTTTGTCCTTCTTCTTACAGTTTCTTACTGAATTTTCAAAAATTGAACTTTTCTTTTTTAATTAATAAGTGTTTCTGTGTCCGTACGCTGTACATCTTCTACATGGAAGCTCAGATTAACATTTAGTTTACCATCTGCTTTTATTTGTTTCTCAAGAGTTCATGTCTTCATGTCTTCATGAACTTTTGTTAGTTTACCATCTGCTTAAAACATTTCTTAAATAACTTTTATAAATACATTTTTTTATATAAAAAACCTCCAAAAGTTTTGGAGGTCAAAACCAAGGTTTCAACGGCTGTGCCTAAACCTGGTCATAATGACTTTAAGAGTGTAAAGTATAATAGAATGTGATATATTATTGTGTTGTGTTTGATATGATAATACAAGATGCATATATATAGCGGTAATATTAACATAATATTAACACCAATTAATGCTAACTTTCCTAAACACTTAAAAGTAAATATGCTAAAAATATCTTGAGATCAACTTGTTTTTCAAGTCTTTCCATTTAGTTTTGAGAGTCTTCATGGGTTTCACAGGTTTCACTGTCTTGGTCTATAAGATATCATCTTTCGATCCAACATATCTCTAATAAAGAGACTGTGTTCTAGTATAATCTGCAATTATAGCCTTTTGGTTTGCATGTTGATCTCAGTGAGGTTCGTTCTATATGCTTAGAGCTGGTCTATAACCAACATAAATCTCCCAGTCTCTTTAAACTCTTCTTCCTTCAATAGGAAACTGTATAATGCTTGTGTGGAGGCATGGATCTACATTACAACCATGCAAATGCCCCTTGTGTCGTCGTCCTATAAGTTTGCTCGTTCCTTCAGAGGACACAACCGGAGGAGACCGTAATGATATTACAGTTCTTCGTGATCTTGAATCCTACAACCGACTCTTTGGCGGACAATCAAGTAGTTTAGTTCAGGTATATAGTTCTATTATGCGTGTTGTAAATGACAAGTTTCTCATTTAAAACCTTTTTTTTCTCTCTTGGGCAGAGGATGCAAGACCTTCCCTTCTTACTAAGGAGGTTATTGAGGGAGATGATGGATCCACAAAGAACTCTTCCACTTGTCATCAAAGCTCGTGTTTACATCGCAGTTAAGCTCTCTCTACATCATTCCTAATCATGTGTCATGATTTGTGTTAATATGAGAGATATATTGGGAAGCAAAATACAAGAACCATAAATTATCTAATCCTTATCATAATAGGATTTATATAATAATCTTCGGTTTGAGTTTCATAACTTTCATGGGTGTCACTTCATAATCGGACTTTAACGGTTCATATGTTGCTTTCCAATATGCCTCTAATAGTTAACGCAGTCTCTATTTATTTCTATGCAGATGATTCTCAGTGCTGTTTACATAATCAGTCCAATAGATATAATTCCAGAAGGTGATTTATCTTTTTATTCTTATGAATTATGTCTTAAATCTCGCTGTCTTCTAAAAAAAAAATCATTTATATCTCTTAGGAGTTCTGGGGATAGTCGGTTTGCTTGATGATCTACTCATAGCTCTGATTTGTTTCCTCCATGTTGCTGCTCTCTACCGTTCGGTTCTCTATTTCCGTCATGCTGGTTCCTGAATTCCATGTACTTACTTTTTGTATGTCTTTGATCATGTCTTGCTGTTTGACTAAGAGGAAACTGAAATGGGTGATGATAGATTAGGACCACAAGTCAATCATCTTTCTAAAAATATCATCATTCTAATGTGTTTTTCTCTGCACTACAAAAAATATTCGGGTGAAAGGAAGGCCTTCATGCAACTGTAAGATAGTTGATCACCTCGAGCAATATTTACAAGAAGAGATCACCAGTCATCACAAATCCAATTGCCATGAGATTGGATTACTAAAATAAAATAAACACTTACATTGATTTTATAATAAAAATTATTTTTTTGTATGTATTATATTTTAAAAAATTTAAATGACTATAAATTACTAAAATTGTTGTAAGACCCACACTGAAAATCTTATAATCAATGGTTTAACTTTCTTTTTGTTATATGAATATACAAATGATCTTAAACCATATAAATAAAAAGTCTCATTTAATAGATATTCAGATTAATATATATATATATATATATATATTTCTTATTTAATATATAAATATATAAATATTTTAATTTTGGTATTATCTCTTTCAAAGATTTATCTTTTTCTAAACATCTATATTATTAAAAGAAAAATATAAAAAATAAAATATTTTTTAATTTTTCAATTTATTTACAGTGACATACCATTTGAAATTATTAATTAATATATCTTTAGGATTCTTTGTATTTTTATGTTTAATTAATGCATTTTCAAAATCAATTTCTAACTAAAAATCATGGCAAAAATAATTAATAAACGTAGGTTTTAGTATTATTTTCCTATTTTATTATATATATATATATGTTTGAAAATAGTTAATAAATGTAGCTTTAAATAGTTAATGAATAATATTATTTCAAAGCTATATAATTATATTTTTATTATTTATTAGTAAAACTAAAATAAAAGTTACATAAAAAGAATTATTTATATATTAACATAAATATATTATGTTACTGATATTTTCATATAAATAATAATCCAATGTAAATTCAGTATGATAAATGTTGAAAGATATAAATTATATATCACCATATATTTTAAATAGTATATACAATAATTTTATTATACATTATCTTACATTTTTGATTTATAGAAAAATAAATACATTTGTATGGATATACATGTCATAGTTTAAAAATATAGATAATACAATTGATGGTTTATAAGATAAAATAAAGTTATTCAATATAAATTAAAAATTATTATGTTTATAAATGTCATATTAATCACTTACAAATAAATATTTATTTATAAGAAAATGAAAGAATCAAACTCTAATTATTTTCGAGGAAATGAATTATTATGTAACAGACCAAGGAAAGAATAAATAAAACAAAGAGCAGATCTCGTTCCGCAACATTAGAACTGAAAATGAAGAATGCAAAAAAATAAATAAAAATAGGTAAGACTTCCTCAAGTTCAAAAAAAAAGGTAAGCCTTCCTCAGGTAACCAATTACACAACTTGGTCTACGGATGGGCTATCTTGGCCGGAGCGAAGGTGATCGGACGAACGTTCACCAATGTCTTCCTTTCCAAGAAACAACCAATCAAATGGTGATTTCATCGCTAGAAGCAAACTCCTCGGTGTACTAACACACACCTGATCATCACCACTGCTACATGGAGGTATATTGATCGAACATGTCCGGTACGGAGGAGTTATGGAGAATGGTTTACGGTCTATCCGACAATCTTGGTCAAACCGTTCATAGTAAAAATAGTTTGCATCAGTCTCCAGGCTTCCGGTTCTTCTGTACCCTCTCGTGGAACTCATCATCTGAGGAAACATGACGTGGCCTTTTGGTTCCACAAGCTTATTGTGAATGTCTTGCGGTAACCGAAGCGTGAACCGGTCGAGATTCTCCTCATACTGACCGGTCCAACCGAAATTGGTGAAAATTTCGGCTAATCTCCATCCGGTAGATATAGACCTACGTGGCATACTCTGATTACAATTCAACGCCACCGAGTCAATCAATCTTGCATCCGGAGAACCAAAAACCGTATTCAAATCACCGGTTATTTCAGAACGGGGAGTGTCATCTCCTAAACCGGGTATTTCGATAGAAACTACCGATTCTCCCGGTACGGGGACGAGATTCGCACGGCATAGAGGACACGTGGCGTGAGACTGAAGCCAAGCGTCTATACAATCAGGATGGAACACGTGGCAACATTTAGGAACCAAACGCAGCGTTTCGTCGTCTTCGAACTCGTTTAAGCAAATAGAACACTCAAGTGCCTCTTTGCTGATCTTGAGCATCTTCACCGTTGAGTATCGGAACGTTGGAAAAGTCTCAATGACTGATGCCTCGATCCCACGCGCACGAGCGCGGCTCAGGGGAAGCATGTTAGTGCCTGCATCGACGGAGCGTGCGTTGTTCAACCCCATGACTCGCTCTAGCCACCTACGGATATATATAGAGAAAAACCCGAGGATGAAGAAAACGCTGACCAAGACGATTAAGAGTATCATCATGGTTGGGTCCCACCCATAGCTTTCTCCATACATGTCTGAACCACCGTCAGTGGTTTGAGCCGAAGCGTGGCATGAGAAGAGTAGGAAAAAGAGGTGTAGCTGTAATAATATCGAACCATGGTGATGTTTGGGGTTCATGAGGACCAGACTTTAACCGGCTTGGGTCTCCGGTCCAATGCAACAATACTGTCTACTTTTGTTTTTTTGAAGAAAAGAGAAAAGAATAATGGTATGATTGATCAAAGGAGATGATATGATAAGAACAAGAGGATGACTAGGCGCTGAGATTTGGGGCTGCTCAATGGTTTACAATATATAAAGGGCCTTTGTGGTAGGTTGACTTTGAAGTTTGAACACTGTTACTAGTAAGTTTATATTATATACACACTCAGTTTTCTAGTAATACGTTTAGGATCATGCACATAAATTAAAAACATTTAATTTAAAAACAATATAATACAAAAACATTGTTAATTATCTACTTTACCATAATTCAATCAAGAGTCAAACAATATGCAAAATATAAAATGTCATATAACATAAATTTAATCAACTTTACATTAAAATTTGAAAGGTCAACTAATTTGAATTTTCTTAAAAAAATAAATCTTTAAATATTAAAAAGGGAAGAGAGTGAAATTTTGTATAAATTTATATGACATGATTGTGATTTTCCATCAAGAAGATGAGATGTTTATCAATGAAACAACCCGGTTAGTGCAAATAACGCCCATACTTGTTAATGCCCGGGATCTATTTTACAATGGACTTCAAGCCTATATATCCCACTTTATAAGTTAAATGTATTTTCACATTTAAATGTTTAGTTATTAGTTACGTTAGACAGTAGTCCATCAACTTTGATATACCAAATTTAAAATCACAATGATCTTATACAAAAGTTTTGATGTGTCACAGAATTATAATGGTAAACTCTAGAATAACATGAGATGGTGGTTTATTAATTGGTCAAATAAGAGTTAAAAAGGATTTGAATTACGCGTGAAAGTTTCACTTAGACTAGTCAAATTAAATTAATAAGCGATCACTGATCTGGCTATGCCTCGTGCTTCATCCTATGTCCTGGTGTTGGATCCAGCAAATATTACAACATGAGACACACCATATTAAATAACAAAGTTTTCAACCAAAGGTGCATGGGGCATTGAAGATTAGATCATCTGCGTTTCTTGATTTTCAATAAAACTAATGAAGTCAAACTTTTGTATGAGGCACTTGTGATTTGCACCACCTAGTTCTCACCTATGTCTGCCCCTGGGACTCCTCATCACGTCATTTTCCACTTATAGGTTTATGTTCTTATGGAAGTCATAGGTTGATCCATGCTCTTGTTGATTATCTTAACAAAAAAAAATATATAAAGGTTTTTCATTTCTTTGTGGAATAATGATTGGAACACATTCTTGGCGATATTACTTGATTGGACTTGAACGCGTTTTACTTGATTTTACGAAATTTCAGACGTTTCTCGTATATATATTTATTGCAGTTAGCCTATAACTTTTCATATCTACCAAGTTATAGCCTATTTCAGCTTCCCAAAAACATAACATTTATCTAAATTTTATTGGGTTTCATCAGTAAGTGAAAAATAAGACATTCTTCAAGAAGTTCGTTACTTTAAAAATAATAAAGTAATAAGGTGGCATAAATTAATAAAAGAAAACACACACTTTTTATTTACATTAATATTTATTCCTCTCTTTCAATTTACTTTTCTAATCAGTATCTACTAGGTGATAATCATGTGTTCATGCACATGCACAGACATAAATATTTACAAAATAAATACATTATAATAATTTATCAGTATCCTATTTATATTTTTAATTGTTTAGTATAGTGTATATGAATAAGTTATTATTTAAAATGTTATTATCTTATTTTTAGTTAAACAAGTGATTGTGTAGATGTTTAATCGGTTTGGTCATCATTTGAGTATATTGTGTTGCATCTACTTCTTATAATTAACCATAATTGTTATTTCAAATAGGTTAGAGTTTTTATTAATTTTGTTAGTTTCATTTAATTTTGTTTTATTATCTTAAAGGTGATATATAAACTATTCTGGATTGGTTCATTTAATCATATTGTGGATATATTGATTTAAACATCGGTAAATACTTGTAAGCCATGAACTAAAATTTGTAATTGGTTAGTATGCTAATTTAATTTGAAAATCTAAGTAATATTTTAATTTAGATTTATAAAATATTAATTCAACAATTATTATGAACAATCCAAAATATAAGAATTCATATTGGTTTGGTTATGTTTATTATGTGAATATTAGACAGTAGAAATTCTTTTGAATTAAACCCAATTATTTGTTTGGTTCAGATCTGGATACTAAGACTAGTGTTGTTAATTGGATAATTCTCTTAAATAATCAATTTTTAAGTTTTTTGTCACAAAATAGCATTTATAGAAGAAAAAGATGATCAAATAGATTTTTTTAGTTTTCAAAATTTTAATTTTAGTTTTTTACTTTTTGAAATTTGAAATTTGAAACCGTAACCCCCAAACCCAATCCTCCTTGATCAACACCAACTCGAATACAAGTTCTTGTATCTAAATTGCTTCTCCAAGTGTCATATGTTTAGCTTATGTTGTTGACATCGCCACAATAAATTGTTGTCCCGATCTTCAACATATAAGTGTTCATGCAAGAGTAAAAACGTACCATGCAGTTGACCGTCGATTATCAAGATCTCCACCATAATCTGAGTCCACGAACCCCATAATTGAACCGCACTCTTGACCTCTATACATAAGCCCATAGTCACTTGTTCGTTGCAAGTATCTTAGAATCAACTTGACAACATTCCAATGACTTCTTCCAGGATTCAATATATACTTATTTATTTGACCAACTGCTTGTGCTAGATCTGGTATAATACACATCATTGCGTACATTAAGCATCCAACTATGCTAGCATAAGGAACATGTGCTATATCTCTAATCTCTCCAGTAGACTTAGGGCATTGTTCTGCTGAAAGTATAAAATGTTTCTCCAAAGGTGTAGAAATTATTTTTGCCTTTAACATATCAAAACGTTTCAAGACCTTTTTAATGTAACTCTTTTGAGAAAATCATAATCTCTTAAAGTTTCTATCATAAACGAATATTTATCTCAATATATTTTTACTCTTAAAGTTTTTTTTACAGCCACTCTCCCATATTCTGCTTTCATATGTTGATGATATGATCATTGTTGCAAACGATATGGAAGATATAAATTGTTTGATTTGATTAAATTGGACTACATCTTGCCTAACAAATAATAGTTTTTTTTATTGATACGACAATTTTAAAATTAACAGGAAGTTTAGACAAAATCCTTATAATATTAGGACAATCACAGTCTGGATTATACCTAGAAGAGGTCTCCACCAACAGGGGATCATCGGAAAACAGAAAACAACCCGAGAGAGAGAGACACATCAAGAGTTTAAGCAATTAAGAGTGAATGTTCTCTTGCTTATATCATTAATTTGTAATCTCTATCTTGTTTTTCAAAAACACTTTTCTTTTGAGAGTGAATAAAAGATAATTTTTGGTAAATAAGTTTCATCCTATTTGGCAAAAAAAAAAAAAAGTTTCATCCTAAATTTGTGCACAAAGTAAGGGTTAAATCCTTACCAAAAAAAAAAAAAAAAAAAAAAAAAACAAAACAAAACAAAGAGCGGACCTTGTTCCCAACCATTAAAACTGAAAATGAAGATTTCCAAAAAAAAAAATGTATGACTTCATCTAGTAACCAATTACACAACTTGGTCTACAGATGAGCTATCATAGCCGGAGCGAAGGTGATCAGACGAACGTTCACCAATGTTGTTCTTTTCAAGAAACGACCAATCAAACGGTGATTTGATCGAACATGTCCGGTACGGAGGAGTTATGGAGAATGGTCTACGGTCTAACCGACCATCTTGGTCAAACCGTTCATAGTAGAAATAGTTTGCATCATTCTCTATGCTCCCGGTTCTGTACCCTCTCGCTGAACTCATCATATGAGGAAACGCCACGTGGCCGTTTGAAAGTCTTGTGTCCACGAGCTTATTGTGAATGTCTTGTGGTAACCTAAGCGTGAACCGGTCGAGATTCTCCTCATGTTGACCGGTGGTTAAAATTTCGGATAATCTCCATCCGGTAGATATTGACCTACGTGGCATACTCTGGTTACAGGTCAACGCAACCGAGTCAATCAATCTCGCATCTGGAGAACCCAAAACCGTATTCTGATCACCGGTTAATTCAGATTGGGGAGCGTCAACAACTAAACCGGGTATTTGGATAGAAAGAACCGATTCTCCCGGTACAGGGACGAGATTGGCGCGGCATAGAGGACACGTGGCGTGAGACTGAAGCCAAGCGTCTATACAATCAGTATGGAACACGTGGCAACATTGAGGAACCAAACGCAGCGTTTCGTTGTCTTCGAACTCGTTTAAGCAAATAGGACACTCGAGGGACTCTTTGTTGATCTTGAGAGTTTTCACCGTTGAGTATAGGAACGTTGGAAAAGTCTCAATGACCGATGCGTCGAGACCACGCGCTTGCGGGCGGGTCAGGGAAAGCCAGTTACCATCAGCGTCGACGGAGCGTGGGTTGTTCATCCCAGTGATTCGCTCGAGCCACCTACGGATATATATGGAGGTGAACCCGAGAGTGAAGAAAACGCTAGCCATGACGAGCATTAGTATTTTCATGGTTGGGTCCAACCGATAGCTTTTTTCATACATATCTGAATCGACGTGAGTGGCTTGAGCCGAAGCGTGGCTGGATAAGAGTAGGAGAAAGAGGTGTAGTTGTAATATCGAACCATGATGAGAGGTGATTGCACGGTTGAGACGGTTCATGAGGACCAAACTTTAGCCGGTTTGGGTTTCCGGTCCATGCAAGAATCCTATCTACTTTTGATTTTGAAAAAAAAAAATACTGGTATGATGATGATCAAAGGAGATGATACAATGAGAACAATAACGCTGAGGTCGCTCAACGATTACAATAGGCCTAGGTTGACTTTGGAGTTTGAACAATGGTACTATTTATAAGATGTTTACATCACAACTAATTAATATGTTATATATGACATGTTGTGTTTTCCAACAAAAAGTTGAGTTGTCTTTTATCAATTGCGGTTAGTTGCCAATACTTGTATAAATATTCAGTTTCTTCTTTCGTAATAGTGCATTTTCTTTCTATTTTCCAATGGACTTCTTCAAGCCTATCCCACTTTATAAGTTAATGTAGTTTCACGTTTAATTTTTTTAGTTATATCAGTAGACAGTAGTCCATCAACTTCGATAATTCCAAATTTAAAATCACAATGATCTTATACAAAGATTTTGATGTATCACATAATCATAATGTTTTTTTTTTCTTTTTTTTTTTGAAAAAGACATAATATAATGTTAAATTGTAGAATGACACGAGATGGTGGTTTATTGGTCAAATAAGAGTTAAAAAGGATTTCCATTTTTGCAGCAAGGGTTGTAACGCCATTACGAATGAAAGTTTCACGTTGACTAGCAAAATTAATTAATAAGCGATCAGTATTCTGGCTTTGCATCATGCTTCATCCCATGACAACAAGGGGCACGCTATATAAATAATTACTACTCCCTCCGTTTCGCAAAGAGTATCGTTTTAGAGAAAAAATTTTGTTACAAAATAAATATCGTTTTAGGATTTCAATGCATAATTTATTAATTTTATTTTCCAGTTTAATAATCGTTTAGTTGAAATATGATTAGGTGTATGGGTAATGATGCTTTTCTATAGAAAATATGCAAAATTAAATGTTTTTTTTAATCTATGTGCAAAAAACTAAAACGAACTTAAAACAATGAAACAGAGGGAGTATTTCTTTAACTAAAGGTGCATCAGTGATGAGACATTAAAAATAAAACCATTTGAGTTTCTTTATTTTCAATTAAAAACTTATATTTTTTTGTATGTTGCACTTGCCCCACCTAGTTCTCGACTAGGTCTCTCCTGCTGGCCATCACGTCGTTTTCTAACTATAGGTTTATGTTGTTGTGGAATAAGTCTATAGGTTAGTCTACGCTTTTGTTGATTATCTTAAAAACAGCAAAAATAGAAAGTTTCTTTAAGAGTTTCTATCTGATCATTTCTGTATCGAATAATAACTGGATAAAGATGTGGTGACTGACGAGCTGATGAAATAATATTATATACATATATTTACAAATCCGTAGAAGAATACAATGAATATAAATTCTAATAAACAGAAGAAGGGAATTAGTACCGATCTGGTCTAATGGTTGATTAAGAGTGTCTATTATTGTTCTTCACTAGAATGTATATAAATTGTTAATAACCAAAAGAGGTGAACTGGTCTAATCGATGATTAACATATACGAGTATAATAATGTTTTCCATTAGTATTAATTATTTTTAGTTCTTAAAGAATACTACTCTCTTCGCTTCAGTTTAGTTGTCGTTGTAGAGTAAATTTTATTAATTTTATATACTATTATATTTTTTATTGATTAAACTGTGATTTAATGTATAAATAATAATGATTATATTTTAAAAATATGCAACACTAAATATTTTTTAAACTGTGTATATAAACTTAAAATTATAATTAAAATGAAACGGAAGGTACTATTTATATATATTGGTGGAGACAAACTACATAGAATATTCACGATAGTTTAAGTATGAATATTCCTTGTGATTTTATGTGTTAAAATTAAAATTGATCACCGTAAATAAAATTCATAGATCCCTGGTAACCAAAATACAACTACCCACTTTAGAGTCGTCTATATATCCATGTCATAACTTATAATAAATAGTATAATTGATTTGGAGGACAAAAGTCAATATAATTTTAAATGTTCCAGGATCGGCTAAAAAAATGATCCAACTGGATCATTTACCTACTAATATTTCAAACAAAATTTATAATTAATATTTTAATCAAAATATTATAATTTTTTAACAAGATTGTTATGTATAAATAAAAGGTTTTCTTTTGTAAACTGTAATCTATAAGATTTATTAATCTTATGTTAATTTAGAATTTGGATGGTGTAAATGCGGAAAATATGAATAAATAAAGGAACATAGTCTTAGTATAATACAATTCAACTAGGTAACGATCCATGCTCTGAGTGAAGTGAAATATTTTATAAAATATTTGTTAAATAAATAAATTTTTAGAATTTTTTTTTTAAATAATAACAAAATATATGTAAAATATAATTTAATCAATTGATCAATTATTATTTTTAAATATAATTTGATCAATTATATTTGAAAAATTCTCTCAAACAGTCTTTTTAAGTTTTTCTCACCAAAATAGCTTTTAAAAAAATGACCAAAATAATCCATTATTATTTTCATTTTTTTAATATTTATTTTTTATTTTTAAAAAATTCAAATTCATCCCCAAAACTCCACTCTTTAACTTTAAACCCTAAGTCTAGATTAGTTAACCATATAGATAAAAATATTTATTAATCTCTTTAATGAAACATTTTGATCATTTTTTTCATTGGGTGCTATTTTGTGAAAATAAACTAAAATAGGCTATCATAGGAAATTTCCCATTATATTTTCTAAAATATTTAGTTTTTATCAATTGAATATGATATATTTTTCTACATTTTGAAATTAAAATATTTATATATTTTATATGGATTTTTTATTTAAAAACATTAAAATTATATAGTTTTTTTTAATATGAATATATAATAAATGAAAGTTTATACTCATATGATTGTATACTCATTTGTATCTTGCTATAACTAAATTTTTAAATCATTACTCACAAAGTTTTTAATGTGAAATGTTTTACAATTTTATTAATTTATAGTTGTTTTAAAATTTAAAATATATAAGAAAAATCTAAATTTTATATATAGTTAATTTGATTATTTAATTGATTTCAATAATATGAAATTAAACAAAAATGATATAGGATACATAAATTGATATCAAAATGATATCAATGAAAAGCATATTATAAGTTTAGATCGACCAACCAATTTTCTAAAGATCTTAAGAGTCATTATAGTGATGACACATGTCATAATTCATAAATTGTAATACTTCTTAAATAACATATAAGGAAAAAACGATCATCTATAAAAATTTACCTATAATATTTATAACAAAATTTATAGTTAATATTTCACTCAAAATATTATAATTTTGTTGACAAGATTATTACGTATAAATAGAAGTTTTTTTTGTCTAAACTGTAATCTATAAAATTTACTAATCTTATGTTAATTTAGAACTCGGATGGTATAAATGCGGAGAATGTGAATAAATAAAGGAATCTAGTCTCAGCATAATACAATTTGATTAGTCCACGCTATGCGCAAAGTGAAATATTTTACAAAATATTTGTAAAATAAATGTGTTTTTAGAAAAATATATTTTTAAATAATAACACATAAACATTTACACAACTTGGTCCACAGACGGGCTAATCATGGCCGTAGCGAAGGTGATCGGACGAACGTTCACAGATCTTGTTCTTTCAAGAAACAACTTATCGAACATGTCCGGTACGGAGGAGTTACGGAGAATGGTCTACGGTCGAACCGACCATCTTGGTCAAACCGTACGTTCATAGAATAAATAGTTTGCATCAGTCTCTAGGTTTCCGGTTCTGTACCCTTTCGCTGAACTCATCATCTGAGGAAACGTCACGTGGCATTTTGAAAAGCTTTGGTCCACGAGCTTATTGTGAATGTCTTGTGGTAACCTAAGCGTGAACCGGTCGAGATTCCCCACATGTTGACCGGTGGTGAAAAATCTGGTTAAGCTCCATCTGCTAGACATTGACCTACGTGGCATACTCTGGTTATTACAGGTCAACGTCAGTGAGTCAATCAATCTTGCATCCGGAGAACTCAAAACCGTAATCCTATCACCGGTTGATTCGGAACCAGGAGCATCATCAGCTAAACCGGGTATCCGGATAGAAACAAACGATTCTCCCGGTATGGGGACGAGATTGGCGCGGCATAGAGGACATGTGGCGTGAGAGTGGAGCCAAGCATCTATACAATCAGGATGGAACACGTGGCAACATTTAGGAACCAAACGCAGCGTTTCGTCGTCTTCGAACTCGTTTAAGCAAATAGGACACTCGAGAGCCTCTTTGTTTACCATGAGCATCTTCACCGTGGAGTATAGGAACGTTGGAAAAGTCTCAATGACCGATGCGTCGATTCCACGCGCCTGCGGGCGGCCCAGGGGAAGCCTGTTACCGCCCGCGCCGACCGAGTGTGGGTTGTTCATCCCAATAAATCGCTCAAGCCACTTACGGATACATATGGAGAAAAACCCAAGGGTGAACAAAACGATGACTAGGACAATCATGAGTATTACCAAGTTTGGGTCATACCGATAGCTTTCTCCATACATATCTGAATCGTCATCAGTGTCTTGAGCCGAAGCGTGGCCGGATAAGAGTAAGAGAAAGAGGTGTAGCTGTAATATCGAACCATGATGACCAGTGATTGAACGGGTGAGACATCTGGGGTTCATGAGGACCAAGCTTTAGCCGGCCTGAGTCTCCAGTCTATGCAACAACCCTATCTACTTTTGATTTTTGAAGAATAGAAAATAAACAATACTGGTATGATGATGATCAGAGGAGATGATACGAGAAGAACAAGAGAAACATTGCTGAGATTTGAGGTTGCTCAACGGTTACGATGGGCCTTTGTGGTAGGTTGTTTTTGATGTTTGAACAATGTCACTATTTAAAAGATGTTTGCATCATAACTACTCCCTCCGTTTTATTTTAATTGTTGTTATGAGTTTATGCACATATATATTAATAAAACATACTTCCTCTGATTTTTATTGTAAGTAGTTTAAAATTTGTTTGTTTCAAATTATAAGTAGTTTTCATAATTGTAAGTAACTTTTACTTTTATTGAGTATAGTGTGACCAATCAAATAATATATATTTATTTATGATTGATTTAAGTACACCTAATTTGTTTATCAAATGCTACTTTTACAAAAAAATAATATTTTTCTTAATATTTGTGCATTCAACTAAAACTACTTACATAAAAACAGAGGGAGTATGATTTTGTTATTTCCAAAATAAAAACACAATTACCTATACACCTAACCATATTTCTACCAATAGAAAAATAAATTGGAGAATCTTCTTAATAAATATTGCATTGAAATTATAAAACGACACTTATTTTAAAACAAAAAATTTTCTCTACAACGACAATTAAATTGAAACTGAAGGAGTATAACTAGAATTTGAGCCGCGCTTCAAAGCCCGGGTTTATTTTTCGAACAAACTAAATTTTTTTGATATAAATTGTATTTTGATTGTATATTTATATTTGTATGTTTAATGGAATATATAATCAAGTTTTAGAATAATACGCAGTATAAATGCTAGGGTTTTACTGAGTATTTATGGTTGTTTTTAGTTAATTTTAGGTAAGTTTGGCTAGTTTGAATATACAATACTTGAATCTAATCAGGTAGTTTAGTTATTTTGGTTAAAATATCCGAACAAGAACCGGATTTAAAGGGTACTCAAAAAAATTTGGTTCTTTATATGAGAACCGTACCCACTCGAATCTAAGAGGACCCAACTCGAACCTAGTCCGTTTTTCTATAATAAACGAATGAGACTTTTTCCAAAAGAAAAAATACTCGAAAGAACTAACATACATCAAATGGATACCGGGATGCTCATAAATGATCTCAAATAAATCACCACTAAATAATTGCTAACAATTATATGTATCTATTTGTCAACCAAAATATCTTTTAGTTAGAATATCCAATACCACAAGCAAACTAAAGTATTTTTAAAGACGTTAGATATCTAAATCAGTTCATATAGCCATTCAAAATATACATATCAAATATATTTGACAATAAAATAAGTAGACTCATCTAATCTATTAAAAGGGGAGTACAAATATAAATTACCCCTTAGTTTTTCAACTTATTTACAAAGACATGCCACTGAAGTTATTTATTAACCTACCTTTTATGATTCATTGTCTTTTCAAGTTTAATTAATGCATTTCCTTAAATTAAAGTAAAAAATATGTACAATTTATTTAAGTAAAACTTTCTATAATCATGCTAAACAATAAATTATACTTAATCAATACTAAAAATATAATACAATATT
Source organism: Sinapis alba (assembly GCA_012274485.2). NCBI lineage: Eukaryota > Viridiplantae > Streptophyta > Magnoliopsida > Brassicales > Brassicaceae > Sinapis > Sinapis alba. The sequence continues at coordinate 120,851 of MU105792.1, read as the reverse complement.
CATAAAAATGGGTTGGTTATTTTTATTGATATATTAATATAAAACACAAAATTATTAATATACATAATATAAAATACGAAATTATAAATAATATAGTGAATTATTTGATTGTATAAATTAAATACAGCCATAGAAAATAATTTTAATTTACATTATAATTTGATCCATAAAAATACATTTGCACAAACACACGGATCTATATTTTAAAAATATAAGTGATATAATTGACAGATAAAAAAAACTTTATTACAAATTATAAAATTATATTGTTTAGAAAATATATTAAACAATTATTTAATACATATAAATTTTTAAAATATATATTATCATTTATATAAGATAAACAATCTTTTGTTTTAAAATAAAAATGAATACTCGCGCGGGTACGCGGGTCAAGCTCTAGTTTAATTTTAAAACTTAATAGGATTATCCATTTAAACTTGTGACAATTATATTGATTCAGCTAATAGATTAAAATATTCTTAAAATTGTTAAATATGTAAATCAGTTCATATATATAAATTGATTTGGCAATAAAATAAATAAATTCATTTAATTTTAAAAATCAATAGGATTACCCATTTAAACTCATTACAATTATATTGATCCATTTATATCCATTTAAATCTATTTAAAATATATTTAGAATAAAATCTATTTTAAATTATATTTTAGTTTTAACAAAACTGTCATTATAAATGTAATATATTGAAATAAAATAGTTTATAACTTTACAGAATAACATATGTTTAGATATATATATTACATTGATTTAAGTTTAATTCTAAAACCTCAAATCAGTCTATTTTACTGTGATTCAATTAAAAATAGAATATAAAATGTCATATAACATAAAATTTATTCACTAAATTTTGAAAACATTTATTTTCTTTCTTTTAAATAAATTAATTATTCCAATAATAAATTCATCCCGAAAAAAACCAGGAACAATAATCTCTACAGCATAAGCTCCGAAAACAGTGTGTTACAGAGATAGACTAGGTTTATACAACTGAAAAAACATCAAAAACAAACTCAAACCCTAGAAGGGAAAGAAGCTTCTAATGGACAGAGGAGTAAACTTTTTCGCCAAAAAAACACCACCGATGACCAAGTTGTTCAGATCTGACCACCATAGGCTTTTCACTAAGGCCCCATGGAAGGCTCAAACGCTCTTGGAATCAAACCCACAGCCAACAAAACTGATCTCCTATAGGAGCAAGACCGATTGTTTCATCGCAAATCTAGACATCGACACATAGTTTAGTGCTGCCATACAATCCCTTCCTTCGATCTGGTCTGAGTTAAACCAAGAGCAAAAGAGTTGAGCATCACCATGAGGAACCGCCATTCACGATGGCTCTAACCTTTACTCACGGTTCGATACTAAACAAAGGCGTTATCCATCAAACTTACCAGATAAAGATTCATCTGCTCTAGAGTTCAGTTTGATGATGTGGAAAAGGAAGGGCTCTGACGCCGCCCTAGCTTGTGCGCCATAGAGACATCTTACACCGTCGTAGCACACTCACCAGAGCCTTTGAGCATGTTGCCGAAATCTTCTAAGAGCCTGCACCGGAAGCACTGAGATCAGAAGCCGAAGCAGAACAATTGAGCCCTCTCACACCGGAAGAGAGTTGACTGAAGAGATGTAGATATGTGAAATTAAGATGAACTCTTTGGGAGAGAGAAGAAAGAATATGCCACTCAAAAGCTCTAAGTTGAAAACATTACCTAATTTAGAATTTAAAGAATTTCCAAAACGTCAAATACTTAAAACGAATAGAGTATACAATTTAATATAAATTATATGGCATGATTGTGATTTCTCATTGATGTCTTTTATCAATGAGACAACCAGTTAGACTATCTCCAATGTATTTTGCATTTTTGCTTCTAAAATAGAGGAAATCTATAATAGAGGTGAAATTTACTATAATGTACGACTTCACCGAAACATCTTCCCAACAGAGCATCACTGACCCGTCTCATTGATCGGCATATCAGAAACTGTATCCAATCTCTCCAACACACTAGACCAGAAGTATCTTTATCAATGATGCAAGCTTGGTTCTCGACGGGATGAACAAACCGCATCATCATCACCCATTTTCCCTTCCCTCTCGCGCTGAACACACGCTCATCTTTTTCATCGTTTGATCTGTCGTTTCGGTTTGGTGATTCAACAACTGGGCCAATTTCTTTTCTTTGCAACCACAGGGCGTGGTCTTTCTGTTCGTTCTATGTGTTTTAAATTTGCAAACTGGGCTTGGGCCGCAGATTCACTAAAGCTATAAGTTTGTAATATTTTTCTTCTTTTTGTTTCTCATATGAATGCCAGTTACAAAAAAAAATACTACAATGTATTCTTCTATAATAACAATCTATAATTATAAAGTTAAAAAAAAAGAAGCGATTTGCTATTTTTCTCTATTTATAGAGGAAAATAGCAATCTCTATTTTAAAATAAGTAATAAGAATGGGTTGGAGTAAATTTGCCTCTAAATACTATTATAGAGGCAAATATATAGAAGGGTTACATATGCTTTTAATTAGTGCCAATACTTGTTAATGCCCAGGGTCATTAACTTTTCAGTTCCTTCTTTCTTAACTGTGCAAGTCCTTTATATTTTTCCAAAAGGATTTCAAGCCTATCCCACTTTATAAGTTAATGTATTTTCTTTTCTTTCTTGACCATTTTTTTTCATGTTAATGTATTTTCACATTTTAAGTTTTAATTATTTTATTTATGTCAGTAGACAGTAGTCCATCAACTTTGATATACAAAGTTAAAATCACAATGATCTTTATACAAATGTTTTGATGTGTCACAGAATTATAATATATGGTAGTTTATTGGTCAAATAAGAGAAAAAGGATTTGCATTTTGCCGAAAGGGTTTATAACGCCATTACGCATGAAAATTTCACGCTGACTGGCAAATTAAATTTATAAGCGATCACTAATCTGCTTCTGCATCGTGTTTCATCCCATGTCCTCAGAGGCGGATCTAGAAAAATATTACAACATGGAGCACACTATTAAATAACAAATTTGCGACCAAAAATGCATGAGGCATTAAAAATCTCTTAAAAATAAGACCATTTGAGTTTCTTGATTTTTAACAATACGAATGAAACTAAAACTTATGTGTGTGGCACTTGCCCCCCCTAGGTGTACTCCTGGACTTGTCATCACGTCGTTTTCCAATTATAGGTTTATGTTCTTAAAATATCTATAGGTTGATCCATGCTCTTGTTGATTATCTTAACAAAAATAAATAAATAGAAAGGTCTTTTAGGAGTCTCTATCTGAACATTTCCGTAAAGATTTATATTTACAAAGCTCTAACTAATACCGTTTAATTCCTAACGAATATTCTTTATGTGTATTGGTGAACGTAAAATTACAAAAACAAAACATTCAGCATAATTTAAATAGAAATGTTTATCTTGATCTTATGTGTTCAAATTTAAATTGCATATTATTATATTGTGTATGTAAAATTCTATACTATAGGTTCTAATAGGCATATACAAATATCCATTGTAGAATCATCTATATAACTATATATTTCATAATTTACAATAAATAATACAATGAGAGTTAAGGACCAAAAACTAATTTAATTTAAATTTCTTAATTCTTTTGGGTAGAAGTCGAGAAATAGTCCAAATTTTCTTAATATATAACTTACTATCTACATAATAACATTTGAGAGGTCATTTCCCTATTTAATTTTTTTTATCAAAATATAATTATTTGTTGACGAGGTTGTTAATTAGGTATAAATCAAATGATTCTTGTTTAAACTAGAATCTATATGTTTTCTAGTCTTATGTGAATCGAATGGCGTAAATGCAGAAAATGTGAGTTAGAATAGGGCTGTGAAAGTTGATAGTTACTATTTGTTAATTTCTCTAATATTTGTAATGAGCACATAACATACTGATATGAATATTTTATCAAGAGATGATAGAAAAGTCTGCAGCTGCCGACCACCACCACAAGCACCATAAAAAAAGGTTCTAAACTAAAACGTTTTATATATATATTTATATATATATATAATCAGTTTTATTATTAATTTCAAATGAAAATAATCGTAATCTTTCATTAACATGGCGGTGTTTATTTTATTATACCAGTCACGCATTTACTTGTAAGATATATAATTTGACCTAAATCCTAGTTATTGATGCAACTAAGGAAATATAAAGAATTATAGTCTCAGTATAATACATCTTGGTTATTAGTTGTTTCATTAATTTTACGCTTACATAATATTTTTTGGGGTAAAAATACTCTTACATAATGTTCTAGATTAAATTTTATTATTTCGACAATAATTTTTACACACATATATACACAACTTTATTTTTACACAGATGGTGTCATAACGATGGTATTAGCATTAACCACCAAATTACATGTTCTCTCATTCAAAATCATATACACACAATTTTACATACATCATTTTAGAATCTATTTTGTATTCATAAATTATTAGACTTTATTTTCTTTTAAAGAATCAAAATCGTAGATCTGATATAAAAACTTTAAACTTTGATCACTGACCAAATAAATTATATTTTTGGGGTTAAAAAAAAAATATTTGAGGCGAAATCCAAACTATTACTCAAAACAACAAAAATCGAGTTTTTTATTGGTCCAAAGCTTAACCGATTATATTATACTGATTTGGGGGACATAATTTACGTAAAAGAAGTTTTATATACAGCCACGGTATTCCCATCTAGGAATATCATAATGCATTCGAACAAACCACCACAATTAGACCAAAAAAATCTCTTAACATTTAGACCAAAAAAAAAAAAACACCACAATTATTAGAATAATTTCATTGCTAGGATAGAGACGAGTAGAGTATCTAACACATTGAAAAATAAAGAAAACAAAAACTTTTTTGAAAAAGGTACCAATTCTCATTTGAAGACTTTATATAAAAAAATTTGATAGCCTCCTTTCACACCTCAAATTTTTAAAGGTTTTAACTAAGTAAAATTTAATTATATACTAATTGTTTTAAAATTAATAGCCCCGCAAAAAAAAAAAAATACAAAGAGCGGACCTCGTTCCGTAACGTTAAACTGAAAATACAGAATGCGAAAATAAATAAAAAATTGAAATATGTACAGCATAAGACCTTTTAAATAACCAATTACACAACTTGATCTACACAGCCACGTGGCTAGCGTCGCCGGCACGAAGGTGATCGGACGAACGTTCACCAATGTTGTTTTTTCCAAGAAACAATCTATCGAACGGTGATTTCATCGCTAGAAGCAAACCCTTTGGTGTACCAGCACGCACCTGATCACCATCACTACATGGAGACGTCATAATCGAACATGTCCGGTACGGAGGAGTCATGGAGAATGGTCTACGGTCTAACCGGCCACCCTGGTCAAACCGTTCATAATAGAAATAGTTTGCGTCAGTCTCTAGGCTTCCGGTTCGGTACCCTCTCACTGAACTCATCACGTGAGGTAACGCTACATGGGCTTTTGAAAGGCTTTGGTTAACAAGTTTATTGTGAATATCTTGCGGCAACCTAAGAGTGAACCGGTCGAGATTCTCCCCATGTTGACCGGTCCAATCAGAATTAGTGAAAATTCCGGCTAAATTCCATCCGGTAGACAAAGACCTACGTGGCATACTCTGGTTACCGGTTAACGCAACCGAGTCAATCAATCTCGCATCCGGAGAACCCAAAACCGTAATCCGATCACCGGTTAATTCAGAACCGGGAGCTTCATCAGCTAAACCGGGTGGTATCTGGATAGAAGCAACCGATTCTCCCGGTACAGGGACGAGATTAGCGCGGCAGAGAGGACACGTGGCGTGAGACCGAAGCCAAGCATCTATACAACTCGGATGGAACACGTGGCAACATTTAGGAATCAAACGCAGCGTTTCAGCGTCTTCGAACACGTTTAAACAAACAGAACACTCAAGCGCCTCTTTGCCTATCCTTAGCGTCTTCACCGTTGAGTATTTGAACGTGGGAAAAGTCTCGATGACCGAAGCTTCGAGGCCACGCGCCTGAGGGCGGCTCAGGGAAAGCCAGTTTCCGCCGGCGTCGGCGGGGTGTGTGTTGTCCATCCCCATGACTCGCTCGAGACACCTACGGATATATACGGAGAAAAAACCTAAAGCGAAAAAAACGCTGACCAGGACGATCATGAGTATTGCCATGGTTGGGTCGAACCTAGAGCTTTCTCCATACATATCTGAACCG
>MU105792.1:98062-113105 GCA_012274485.2 Sinapis alba | reverse complement strand
AAAAAAAAAAAAATACAAAGAGCGGACCTCGTTCCGTAACGTTAAACTGAAAATACAGAATGCGAAAATAAATAAAAAATTGAAATATGTACAGCATAAGACCTTTTAAATAACCAATTACACAACTTGATCTACACAGCCACGTGGCTAGCGTCGCCGGCACGAAGGTGATCGGACGAACGTTCACCAATGTTGTTTTTTCCAAGAAACAATCTATCGAACGGTGATTTCATCGCTAGAAGCAAACCCTTTGGTGTACCAGCACGCACCTGATCACCATCACTACATGGAGACGTCATAATCGAACATGTCCGGTACGGAGGAGTCATGGAGAATGGTCTACGGTCTAACCGGCCACCCTGGTCAAACCGTTCATAATAGAAATAGTTTGCGTCAGTCTCTAGGCTTCCGGTTCGGTACCCTCTCACTGAACTCATCACGTGAGGTAACGCTACATGGGCTTTTGAAAGGCTTTGGTTAACAAGTTTATTGTGAATATCTTGCGGCAACCTAAGAGTGAACCGGTCGAGATTCTCCCCATGTTGACCGGTCCAATCAGAATTAGTGAAAATTCCGGCTAAATTCCATCCGGTAGACAAAGACCTACGTGGCATACTCTGGTTACCGGTTAACGCAACCGAGTCAATCAATCTCGCATCCGGAGAACCCAAAACCGTAATCCGATCACCGGTTAATTCAGAACCGGGAGCTTCATCAGCTAAACCGGGTGGTATCTGGATAGAAGCAACCGATTCTCCCGGTACAGGGACGAGATTAGCGCGGCAGAGAGGACACGTGGCGTGAGACCGAAGCCAAGCATCTATACAACTCGGATGGAACACGTGGCAACATTTAGGAATCAAACGCAGCGTTTCAGCGTCTTCGAACACGTTTAAACAAACAGAACACTCAAGCGCCTCTTTGCCTATCCTTAGCGTCTTCACCGTTGAGTATTTGAACGTGGGAAAAGTCTCGATGACCGAAGCTTCGAGGCCACGCGCCTGAGGGCGGCTCAGGGAAAGCCAGTTTCCGCCGGCGTCGGCGGGGTGTGTGTTGTCCATCCCCATGACTCGCTCGAGACACCTACGGATATATACAGAGAAAAAACCTAAAGCGAAAAAAACGCTGACCAGGACGATCATGAGTATTGCCATGGTTGGGTCGAACCTAGAGCTTTCTCCATACATATCTGAACCGCCGTGAGTGGCTTGAGCTGATGCGTGGCCTAAGAAGAGTAGGAGAAAAAGGTGTAGCTGTAATATAGAACCATGATGAGAGGTTGTACCTTTAGGGTTCATGAGGACCAAGCTTTAGCCAGTTTGGGTCTTTGGTCCATGCAACAATCCTATTTAGTTTTTGTGTTTGAAGAAAATAAAAATATTATGGGTTAGGTGACGAAAGAGGATGAATATTAAGAGATACTGTCATTTGAGGTTGCTCAATGTTTTTTGTGGTTGGTAGGTTGACTTTGAAGTTTGAACAATTGCACTATATAAAAGATGTTTGCATCATAACTAATTAAAATGTTATATAACATTTTGTATAAATTATATGACATGATTGTGATTTTTCCATCAAGAAGTTGAGATGTCCTTTTTTGAATGAAGCAACCCGGTTACTGCAAATGTTGCCAACACTTGTTCATGCCCCGGGTTAACACAGGCCTATCCCACTTTATAAGTTAAATGTATTTTCACATTTAAATTTTTAGTTATTTTAGTTATGTCAGTGGAAAGTAGTCCATCAACTTGGATATAGTACCAAATTCAAAATCACGATCATCTTTTACAAAGATTTTGATGTGTCACATAATCATATTGGTAAACTCAAGAAAAATATGAGATGATTAACCTTAGTCTTTTAATTGAGATTCTTAGCTTCGGTTAAAATATGTTTTTAACTAAAAAAATTAAAAATCGTCTCTTAAATAAGAATCGTTTTTTAATTAAAAAGTATAAAAAAATATAAAATCGTGAATTAAAAATCTCAGTTAAGATACGGGTTAATCATGACCTAAGAGCATGATTAATCAAGAGTTATTAAGATAAAGTTATTAGTACAATTTAAAAACCGGTTCTTAACTTTAACGAAGAAAAAATTAAGAACCGGTTCTTGTGTTACATTGACTAACAAAATAAAACTAATAAGCGATCATTGATCTGGCTTTGCGTCGTGCTTCCCATGTCGTCATCACGTCGTTTTCCAATTATAGGTTATGTTATTATGGAATAAGTCTATAGGTTGGACGTTGATCCATGCTCTTGTTGATAATCTTAACAAAAGAAAAAAAAATGTTTTTGTAAGAGCCTATATCTGATCATTTCTGTATGAAACTATTATTGGAAAAAGATGGGGTGATTGACAAGCTGATGACGTCATATTATATACATATATTTACAAATCTCTGAAGAATACAATGAATATAAATTGTTAATAGACATACGAAGTGATTAGTACCTTTGGTCTAATGGTTCATCAAGAATATATTAATGTTTTCCACTATAAAGAATATGTTTCAATTCCCAAAGAATATTACTTATGTATATTAGTGGAGGTAAAGTTACAAAAAAAATATTTAGCATAGTTTGAAAACCGTGATTTTATGTGTTGAACTGAAAATTGTAACTGGATATATCACTTAATTAACTATAATACCATTTGAAAGGTTTGTTTCATATTTTTCTAACAAATTGTACCGGGTTTTATTTATCAACATGTTATAATTTTGTTGACTATATTTTTCTGAAAAATTGTTGATTATACTGTTATATATAAATCAAAAGTTTTACTGTTTAAACTATAATCTACAAGTTTTGTGTCTCTGGGGAAGAACCTGAAGAGGAGAAAAAAGTTTTAGATTGCTTACCATAGTTGAAAGACAAAGGAAAAACAAAGCTGCTGAAAGAATATGAAAGTTTTTTCTCTATTTTAAATTTTTACCTGAAGTTACATTTGATTGTGTTGAACTAACCTGTTTTGAACCGGTGGAACCGAGTAGCATTGATTCAGTATCTCAAATCTTAGAAGAAAATCCATCAGAAAAAGCACAAAAGAATTCACCACCAAAAGAAGAGTTGGAGCATTCCAACACTAAAACAGAAACATATGCTAAGTCATTCTCTTTGAATTCTCAAGAGCAGTGTAAAGAACTTGTTATGGTTAATTCTCTGCCTGGATTTTTTGTTAAGGTTAGTTCCAGTGATGTCAAATGTTTTGGTCTAGACAAGATAAAAAAATGATTAACTCTTTTAAAGTATTTGAACCAGATAAACTTCCTAATCAAAAATGTTTTCAGTATGTTACTGAACTCAATCTGAGTCTTGCTTTGAGTTTTGATCAGTTTATGGAACATAACAAAAGCCTTGATCACCCTGAAAAGAGAATTGAGCTTATTGTGTAACAATCTGATTTTTGTTTCAGAAAACCTTGTAATTCTTTTGCTTGCTTTGAAGAGAATGACTTTGATCTAAGTTTTTCTAGACAGGAACATAAAGCACTTAGGGCTGAAACCGAGTTTATTCTTGATTCTTATTTGAAATTTGTTAGCTTATGTTCTAAAACTGGAAAATCTTGGCATGTTTTGAGATTACACATTGTGAATGATGTTGTTTTAATCTTTGATGATATTCTGGTTTTATAACACTTTCTTTGATAAGCATGATGAGCCATGGTTAAGTAATTCTCGGTTTGAACTTGATCTTTTGTTTTTTGAATTTGAGAAACTTGTGCATGTTCTGAAATTGTTCTTTAGAAACTATATTATCTTGTGCCTTGATGCTATTCTGTTGTATAACACTTATTTTGATATGCATCATGATAATCTGAAATGTGTGCTACATATTCTAGAGAAAGAAATTTTGTTTTCTAATTTGAACAAGAACATATCTTGCATATACAATTCTGGGTATATAGTCTATGTTTTGAGTGTCCAAGAACAACATTATATATCCCAAAGGAGTGCAAAGGACGAAAGCAAACACCAAACTTATCAGCCTAAGATTTGGAGATGGAAGTACTTGAGGAAAATGACTTCTAAACTCCACCAAAATTTCTCTCCAAAACTTTATTTTGTTGTTGCTTACATGTTTCTTTTCTTAAACCTTTGTATTGGGTCTAATTTATTTCATTTTGATCTAGGAGATACAGATTTGAGGACAAATCTTTTTAAAGGAGGAGAGGATGATGCAACCATGACTGAACCAGTAGCTGAAAAAGAGCTGATGAGAGTGATACTGAAAAGGAGCTAGATGAATTGAAACAGATTGATGCTCAAGGCTTCATGAGCCTAGGAGGGGATGATAAATTTTGACTCAATCTTTCACATGGCCCAGATGCATTTTACTTAGTCCAAAACAATCAAGACAAAGATCTATTCTTTTTGTCTAAGGGCCCAATTACTAGACCACAAACCAAAAGACTGAAGAAATCAATTACTGTTTTGGTTTACTCTGAACCAGACTCAAATCAAGTTGCAAATCAAGCCAAACCAAGTCAACTCTCAACTTATTCAGTCTTTGGACTTGCATAAGATATTTTCCCTTTTATTTTCACCATTTTTGAAATTCCCTTGTCTTTTGGACTTTTCATTTTTCTTCTTTTGTTACTTATACTCTCTTTTTGTTTCATAAACAATTATTCACTCTTTTTATCAAAATTCTCTCTAAACTTGTGAATCATTTATTCATATTTGAACACTGATTGCTAGAAGTTCATTCTCTGCAAGCAAAACTTATCTTCGATCACAAACAAAGTTCATTCTCTTGATCTTAGACTCATCTACACAAGATCTAATCAGTCCGTAGATCATTTCTGAAGATCATCTCATCAAACCATCCATCCCATCTGAAATCAACCCCTTTCTCTCTCAAAACAGAAGATCATCCTTCATAGAATCATGGACAAAAAATATCTCATCATAAGGGATTTATCAAGTGGAGGTCCTACCAAGAGAGAAAGGGGTTGATTTCAGATGGGATGGATGGTTTGATGAGATGATCTTCAGAAATGATCTATGGACTGATCAGATCTTGTGTAGATGAGTCTAAGATCAAGAGAATAAACTCTGTTTATGATCAAAGACAAGTTTTGCTTGCAGAGAATGAACTCATAGCAATCAGTGTTCAAAGATGAACAAAAGATTCACAGGTTTAGAGAATTTTGATAAAAAAGTGAATAATTGTTTATGAAACAAAAGGAGAGTATAAGTAACAAAAGAAGAAAAATGAAAAGTCCAAAAGACAAAGAAATTTCGAAAATAGTGAAAATAAAAGGGAAAATATCTTATGCAAATTCAAAGACTGAATAAGTTGAGAGTTGACTTTGTTTGGCTTGATTTGCAACTTGATTTGAGTATGGTTCATAGTAAACCAAAGCAATAATTGATTTTTTCAGTCTTTTGGTTTGTGATCTAGTAGTTGGGCCCTTAGACAAAAAGAATAGATGTTTGTTTTGATTGTTTTAGACTGAATAAAATGCATATGGGCCATGTGAAAGATTGTGTCGAAATTTATCATCCCCTCCTAGGTCCATGAAGCCTTGAGCATCAATCTGGTTCAATTCATCTAGTTCCTCTTTAGTGTCGCTCTCATTCAGCTCATTTCCAGCTACTAGTTCAGTCATGGTTGCATCAAAATCTATTTGTATAGTTAATATAAGGAAAAATGATACTTGGTTACGTAAAATATTGATCACCACTTGACTAGCCATACAGACTAAACTAACGTATATTAAATATATGCTATGCATGTCAATATCCATCAACTTAATGATGTTATGTAATTTATAGCTTAATTTTATTAATCCAAAAATAATATAGACGTTAGAAACATTAACTCCTTTTAATTCTTATGTTTAATCAATTAAAATCTGACACATTTGACTGTAACTTAACTAAAATTTGACTAATAGTAACAAAGGATAAAACCAGAAAATAGTGTTTCAATTCAAATCAATGAGAGAGAAAAATGAAGTTAATTATGTGGGGGTTGACAAAAATCTTGAGAGAGAAGTTAATCAATCTATAATTGATTAACTCTTCTTTTTTTGATTTTGGTTAGTAACCCACACGATTTCACAAATTCATATCTATCTCACCGATTTGAATTGAAAGCTTAATTTCTTAGAATTTTCTCTTTTTGTCGGAAGACAGGGAGACAATGTCCTCGATAATTTTTTAAGAATTTGGGTCAATTTTAATATTTATGACCAAATTTCATTTTGTTTTATCAGGTTGGGTCTTATCAAATTTCAGTTAATTTACGTTAGGTGGTCAGATTTTAATTAATCAACATGAGAATTAAACAGATTTAATGTCTCCAACCTCTACATTATTTTTTGGATTAATAAAATTAAATTTGTGATGTTAACTACATGATATCATTAAATTGAAGAATGTTATCATGCATAGCATATACTTCATATAATTAGGTATATATTAGTTTAATTTGTATAATTAATTATGTAATGGTCAATATTTCATATAGCTACTGATCATTTTTCTTTAATATATATAAATAATGACTTTTACTCTCCGCTAAACTCCAATGCTGTAACTATTATGTGTACAGTCTATGTATCATATTATGTTATACATAGATTGTACATATCAATATTAGTCCACCATCAAATCATTGGATTTATAATAGCATGTGATGCCTGATGAGGTTAATCATTGATTTGAGCCCAAAAATACGTACTCTTGTGTTCTACACATATTGACATATACAGCATCCAGTCATCCACCAAATGTTTATATCCTCAAGACAAAAATTAAAGATAGAATATTATGAACAGAACACATGCTTCGAAAAAGTACAGTCCTCGAATTGGAATTTCAGGTAGCGTGGTTTCCGCCTAAACCCACATGCTAATCTCGCAGATTATTTTAAAACGTAGATTAGGATGTGTTGCCATGATGCTTAGTTGTAACTTGTAACCTATACAGTTTAAAAATATATATCACCGAAAATTTTAGTTTTTGGATGTTATGGATTTAATAACAGCGAATTGCGAAGACGTGTCCAGGGTTCTCTCCTATATGTAGGAAACAAAACTTTGATTTGATATTCTGGTCTACGTTAGCAATCATATTGGTGTATCAAACATAATCACAAAACATCTTATTCATCTCAACAATTAATGTTATTTTGATTTCTAGTCCGACTAGTTTCTCGATCTGAATGTGTTGTACACATTTATTAAAATATGATGTGTTAGTCTGTTAGATATCATTTGAGATACGAGCATCTATCGAATCTCACATTATATAATTATATATAAAATGTTTGTTAATTATTTTTATTAGATATAGTTTTAAATGATGATGAAAAAATCAAGAAATTATCGAGAAGATATCTATAGCTACAGATTTGTGTATCAACAACAACAACCAAGAAAGCTTGTTGTAGTTCATGTGTTATATGCGGTTTTAAAATGTAAAAAAATCTCATTCTTTTTTCTAAGATTTTAATATTCAATAATTAAGATCTAATACTCATGGAATGTGGTGATTTTCAAGATCTGTAGAATAAATACTTTCATAAATTTTAAAATCAAATTTGTAAACCAGACTTAAAATAATTCACCGGTAAACACAAGTTGGTGTTGTTGTTTTGTTCCCTATAGAATCTGATTGCAACTTATTTATTGTAGAGTTCTTTTTCTGAATTGTGGAATTTTACCTCACTCTTTACAGAATTTTCAGTGCAGATACAAAAAAAAAAAAAAGTTTGGATCAGTTCTGAGATTCATCTTTCATCTTTCATCTTCTCATCTATATAAAACTAGTAATCTATTATCCTTGGTTTCTTACATAAAAACATACTGCTAATAGATAAAGAAAGCAACATTTAGCCACATTTTGTATAGACACCCTTCAACCATATTAGTGTTTATATTGGGGATTATGCCAAGAATATCCCTCATATGAAATAATAGGTATGGGGCGGCCTTTTCTGCTGGTGTATTAATTTCAGAAACGATGTCCCGTTAAATGAAGAAAAAAATGAATAAAAGTAATATTTTTATAAAAAAAAGTATGGGGCAGCGGTCTTTATATAACATACTCCCTTCAATTTATAATTAGTGTCGTTTAAAAAATTTACTCACAAATTAAAAAAAAAAATTATTCTTATTTAATACACTATTTTTTAATCTTTTTTTAATTAATAAACTAGAAACAGAGGTAAAAACTGAAAAATTCGTTTAACATATGCATTAAAAATATAAAATGACATTTGAGATGTTTTGGGAGATGAATTTGTGTAGATTTTATAAATTTTGAAACTTGATAGATTTTAAAAGTTACGTGGATTGTAAAAATATATATACTTTGACTTATAAAATTTGATCATAATTTTGTTAGATTGGTAAAAAAATTCATAAATTTGTATTATTCTTTTCTATCATTCTTTTTGTAAATTAAATATATGATTTATGATTTTCTAAATCAATTAGCATGATTAAAACAAAAAAAAAATATTTGTTAAAAATAAAATTTTAGTTATACATATAAAAATATGTTAATATGATAAGATGTATATTATATTAATCATTTTAATCATATTATGTATGTTAAGTAATTCATATGTTATTTTAATTTTTATTTAATGATAAAATAATACAAATATAATTATACATTCAAAAAGGTAAGTATATGATATTTGGTAAGAATAATTATTTTGTTTTCTAATTTTTTATCATATGAATTTTAAAGTCTCATGGATACATATAATATTTTGAAAGTTGTGTTTAATGAAAAAATAATAGAATTCAATTCCTAATAACACTAGATTTAGTTAAATTAGAAAATCAATAATAACTAAACTTTTTGAATAATAAGAGATTTTAAAAGATTCTGAAAATTATTACACCAATAACAATAGATTTTATTAAGATTTTTGATATCTATATGAATCAATAACACTGAAATCTTAAAAATTCTAATGTTCGGAAAAATTCATTTGCCTATAACCTTTTTTATAATAAAATAATTTTTTTTTTGTGTGTAAAAGTAAATTTTAAAAGTTATAACGATATTTAATACTAAACGGAAGGAAGGAGTATGTGTTTTTCTTCCTAAATGTTGCTAATTAAACGGTAAAACTATTCTCTTGTTTGACCTAAAAAAGTTTGCCCAAAAAACCCCCGGTAAAACTATCCTCCATTTTCAGAGTCTTAAACTCAAATCTTGTTTAGAGTTGTTAGGCCAGTGGTCTACTAATGGTTCCTATTTCATCAAGGCACAGTATTTATACGAATTTCCATGTAAGAAACTTTAGAATTGGTATAATAGGGTTCAGAGATTAGTGTAAAAGCCTTTATGCAAATCATTTTACAGTGCGGTGAAGCCGTGAATAATGTACGAAATGTTTGAAGGTAAGAAAACTTTATTCTATCTTAAATTTATAAATATAAAAGACGTGTAACTATAATAAGGACATGGGATGTAGAATAGCGTGCATCTAACTATATACGACAGAGGAAAACTTGCAACGTGTTTTTTAGAATATGTTATATGTCCCCCAGTAAATTAAGAATTACAAGATCGTTGTTACACCGTAGTCATGTCATAGATTATTGGGCAATTCTTTTAAATAGCCTTTTTTAAGTTTTTGTCACAAAAATAGCTCTTAAAAAATAAAATGATCAAAATTTTTGAAATTTTGATTTTTTTTTTTTTTTTTGAAATTTGAAACCCTAACCCCAATCTCACCCCTTAACTCTAAACCCTAAAGTTCAAATTAGTTAACCCTAGGAATATAAATGGATATAAATGAATTTTTTAGCTTCTAAAAAAAATATTTTGATCATTTTCTTCTTTAAAAGCTATTTTTGTGACAAACAAACTAAAAGAAACTATCTGAAGGAATTTCTCTATATTATTTTGGTTCAATAATAATAGTTTAATTCAAGTTGGACAGAAATCTGATAAAACTGCGTAAATTAATAATAATATTTATTTAAAGAGAATACACTGTCCAAGAAGAAACCTCTTCGTTCTGAATTTCTGAGTAAAAGAGTGATGCATATTAAACTGGCGAACCATCAGAAACCACAAAATCGTATGGAATGTCTTGCTGGAAATTAGAGTCATTGTTGATTTTTTATTTTATTTTCTCGAACCGATAGAACACCGATTTATATACGTATTCACTATTCGTATATTCATGCTGTCAGGCTAGATTAACTGGTTTTGGTGTGTGTTTTTTTTGTATATTATACTATAATAATTTGTACAGCTGGAGATTATATGAACAGAACACTTTTTTTTTAAAAAAATGCATGCTTGTTACTACTAAACAAGAAGTTATTATTATGTACATATTTAAATAAGCCAGAGAAGAGATCACTCTTTAGAACCCACTAAAACAAGATATTACGACTAATTACTTAATCAAACTGTTATTACAGAACATAATAATTATGATGGATTTGATCAAGTGTATCAGAAGATTAGATCAAGCTAGATAGAAAACAAATACATTGGAAGTGGAACTGCTGCGGAAAGCTATTCAGCTTTTTGAGAGAGAGCTTGGCTTGTGTTAAAGGGGAGTTTTTTTTTTTATAACCGGGAGATCCAGCGATCGAGATCAACTGACTAATCCTACGAGACCTATGATACTTTATGTATTCTTAACGCTAGTCCAGGTAATTACACGGAATTTCGAAACCGGGTCCGTATTAAGGCCAAAGCTCCTTTAAAACCATTAGTCCACCACGTAGTTGTTATTGGGAAGTTGTCGTGGGAAAAGAGTGAAACCAATGTTTTCAAAGTATTACGAGAGAGATAAACAGTGTTGCGAGGCAGTCACATACTCACATGGCTCACTCTCTTCTCATTCTTTAGGAATTTCTTATTACCGATAAGAACAATTTCATTCATTTTTTAAGAAAAAAGTGTATTGCATGAATTTCAAAATAATTATTAAAAAGGAAAAAAAATGCTATTCTAATTAATGAATTTATAGAGACTAAAACTCCAATGAAAGCATGTTAAGTAATTTTATTTGTAGTGAATTTTTGTATTTAAATATCTACTCATTGTAATAATGATTTTTTTAAAAAATACTCATGTTCAAAAATTTCAATACAACGAAATTGCTCAAACGTCAATTTATTTATGATAAGTTATATTATAAATTAAAAGTATACACCAAAAGGATATATATAATGTTGTTCTGATTGAAAGTATTCAGTGAATACAACAGAAATTAGACAAATCCATCAATATATATGTAGGCTAAGGTTTAGTTTTTTGCATGTTCTCATATCATACGTATTATATGTGCGTCACGAATTTGTATACTAGTTATCAGATCGTTAATATCTTAACAGCAAATCGTTTATTTATAAGACGTTGGAGTGGTCGATCATTATTATTTTGGAGGCATAACACTGATAAACTCAACTGTTCATAAGACGTTGGAGTGGTCGGTAAGTATTATCAATTTAATCTAGTTGTTTTAGTGGATATTCAATTACCTTAAAAAATAAATTTCTCAAAATTTGAAAAATTCATACAAAAGTTCGTATTGAACTAATGATGCTTTTAGGTGTTAAAGAAACAACATGTTTTCTCTAAAAATTATTATTCAAGTTAGAAAAACATTCATTTATGATTTTCCCCTTTCAAATTGACGTTGTACTAAATCTTGTAAATGTTTCCCTTTATATCAATTAGAGAGATTTCTTGACCCTCGAAAAATATCAAATGACTTTGCCGGGTTTACAATATCGTGGGAATATTTTTCCCACTAGGGTACTTACTTAGATGGTTTTGAAATTATGGGATCTTTTTATGTCTAATAAAAACAAAATGAAAACTATAGGTACACGGACTCAAAGGAGACAAGAGAATCATAGCTTAAGATTTATATTACATCATGTTTCTAAATAGGATTCATTGAAATGGTTTCTTTTTTTCTCTTGAGATCTTAGGTGGATCACATTTAAGTTCTTGTCCCTCGATTGGTTCAAATGACCAACCAATTTTGTTACATAGCAACCCTAAGTCGTATCATAGCCATCCACTTCTCACATCTTTCTTTTCGTCTCGTTTTCATTGATAACACTGGAGGATACATGATTGAAACACTAAAACTGACAGAACACATAAACATCTTCAGAAATTCAATAGAGGAGATTGAAAAACCAAACACACGGATTTCATATCAACAGCAAACAAAATAAACCAAATCCTAACACTTTTTCAAAAAAACAGAAGCAAACACTCAATAAATAAATAAAAACAAATACTTAAAAGTGTATGTCTAACCAGAATTTTGAAATGAATTTAGTAAGAAGAGCATGCAACATAGAAGTTCTTAGGCCATGATTATTGAAGGATTCTTTTAGAGCATTATTATCGCACGTTGAAGTGCGTCTCTTACGGTGAGATGGTCCAAAAAAAAAACAAAAGACGTATCTTTTGTGTACTAAATAAGAAATGGTGGGTAAAAGTCTTTTGCATTGTTCGCGAGCCCCACTGCCACGTGGTACTCCGCGATTGATTACTTTTGACAAAAAAGCAAAAAAAAAAAAAAAAGTTAAGAAACCCAAAAAGAGTTTGTGGAATAATAGTGCTCTTAGGATGAAGTTCTTAATGTAATATAAAAACCATTTTTTAATTTTAACTATAAAAAATTAAGAAACGGTTCTTAAATAAAAATTGTCTCTAATTTTTTTTAAGTTAAAATTAAAAAATTATTCTTATATTACATTAATAATAAATTAATAATAAGATTCCAACTTTTTCTTCCGGATTAAATTTCATTATCTGAACCACATGTTCATGATGACAACACCCGAACCACTTCTCACATCTTCTCTTCCGGATTAAATTTCAGTAATTTCTAAAGAATACAGTGCTTACATTAGACTAATGGAAAGGTGACACCTAGCCAGTTAATTTAAAAATTAGTTGGCACATCATCTTCTTTAGTTTTTATATATGTCAACATCAAGAATACTTTGTTTAAAGGTGACATGATTACATTAATAAAATTACCCCACACGCCGAAATGTTATTCCAATTGTTATCCGTGAATTCTGTTTTATGATTAATTTTGACCGCGTCACTGGAAAGCATATGTGACTGTTAATTATCTCTTGTCACTTTTGGAAATTCATGGTTTTTAATTTGAAAATTTTAGATGAATCTGGATAGCTACAATCATCATTTTTTCTGAACATGCGAATACTTTGATAGTCAGGTAATTTTTAAATATAAAAAAAAAGTTAGCTTGTTAAAATTAAAAGTCAGAAATCTAAAAAAATCAAATCAGTCTCGTATTGGAAGCAGATTAAAGAAATAAATGCATGAAACAGCGAGAAGTAGGGAGTCGACAACGCCGGAAAGGCAAGTTGCATTTGATTTCATATTTTCTCTTAATTAAAATACAAGTAGGTTGTTTAAAATGGTTAAAAGATAATAGAGATGATTATAGCTTTATGAGAATTTGTTGTTTAAATAATATTCAGGTTACTAAAGAGGTATGGAACCACCAAATCGTTGGTGGCCTTGTGGTGTTTGTTAATCGTTTCTTTAAACAGGTTGAAATTTGCATCTCTAGTTTGATCCATTTGGAAGAGAAGAACATAATTTTTTTTTAATCAAATCTGCGTCTATAATCCCCGAAACTTTAGTATAAAAAATGTTTGAACCAAAGATTTTTAACTATATAAATAAATAATCTTCAATCAAATTTATTTAACTTCCGTATGTTCTTTTTCTAATTGGCATTAGCAACAAAATTGATACAAGACCAGCATGACCGTCTCGTATTATTTTTCGGTAATGTTCAAAAAAATATCAATAATATATTTAACAATATGTAAAGTAGTTTTAAAAGATCATATATTTATTTTATACATATTTGAAATCTCTTTTGAAAATATAAACTCTAAATTTAATAGGATTCTAAAAATTTAAAGTTTTATATCATAACTTATATACTTAAGTTTAAAAATTCTGAATTCTTTTACATATTTTGATTGGGGTTCTGTTCGACCGCTCTACCTGCACGTGCTGTTAGACGGCCCTGAAGACCAGTCTGTTGTTTATGTTATATAGGGTATGACTGTGTTGTATGATTAGAGTAAAAGAAAATAAATGAAAATTTAGAGAAATTCCCTTAGATAGCCCATTTTAGTTTGTTTGTCACAAAAATAGTTTTTAAAGAAGAAAATGACTAAAATGTTTTTTTGAAGCTAAAAAATGCATTTATATGCATTTATACCTCTAGGGTTAACTAATTTGGACTTTAGATTTAGAGTTAAGGGGTGGGTTTGGAGTTAGGGTTTCAATTTTAGAAAAAAATAAAAAAAAATCCATTTTGGTCATTTTATTTTTTGAAAGCTATTTTTGTGACAAAAACTTAAAAAGGTTATTTAAGAGAATTGCCCGAAAATTTATGTCAGCATATTTACACTAATTCCATCCAATCAAGTGAAAAATGATATCATCTCATTTATTCTAAAAAGTGAGAAAATAATAAAAATAACTTAATTTTCCTTCAACTTTTATAAAAAAAAAAGGGCTTTTTTCAAAAGTGACTCAAAACTTGAACTCAATTGCAAAACCAACCCATGTTTTTTTTGAAATTTTCACATTCCCTTTTCACCCTAGAAGTTCGGATAATTCACGAAAATGCCATTATTATTTTTTTTTTGAAAATAATTATATTACTATATCATCCTCATCTTCATCAACTATTTACAATATTGTCATTGGCTTCAATACACCAACCACCATGAACAACCAATTTGAAGCTTTTAATGCTTCTAAAATCAACATCTACATCTTTATATACTTATTTCTTACACACACAAACTATTTTCCTTTCACTTTCTCTCTTATTACTTCCCAAAATCCCAACTTTTTGATTTTAAAATTTATAAACTTATTAATGTTACTAAAATTCATGATTCTTGGTCAAGAACAAGTATGTAACTTTCACTAAGAAATGATATGTACTTGGAGAAGTTAAACATGAATCTCACCAAATTTAAGAAGAATTTTTATTTTTTTCAGATCTGGTTCGTG
>MU105792.1:5046-96140 GCA_012274485.2 Sinapis alba | reverse complement strand
GCTTCCAAAATCTAACCCTAAAAATACATACAATACTATGACATATGTTTCCAAACCCTAGACCAAAGAATATCAAAAGATGATACATTCACTCATCTATGTTGAGAACAATTCAATTTTACTAGATTTTAATTTATATCATTTACAAATGTTTATTATTACATGATTTAGATTTTTCCTCCATAAAAATATTTTTTATATAATTTATAAATTATTTTTAAAATTTACTAAGCGAGAAGACTTACATGTAAGTCTTCTCAGAAGACTTACAAAATCACAGAAGACTTAAAAAGACAGAAGACTTAAATAGGCTATAAAGGTAAAAACGCATATAGTTTTTTTTTTTTGGTCATAAGGGGGCTGTTGTAATTTCACTACACTTTTAGGTTACTTTTGCATTTGTTTAATGTTTGGGTACACTTTTGCATTTGAGTTCAAGTTTTAGGTTGGTTTTGGCAATTTTCCTTAATATTATCAAATGTTGATCTAGCGTTTATAATCCCAGAAACTTTAGTATTAAAAATGTTTGAATCAAAGATTATTAACTATATATAAATATGTAATCTTCAATCAAATTTACATAACTTTCGTATGTTCTTTTTCTAATTGGCATAATCAACAAAATTGATACAAGACCAGTCCGTTGTTTATGCTACATAGGGTATGGCTGTGTTGTATGATTCGAGTAAAATAAAATAGATGAAAAATTATTTCAGTATATTTACTCTAATTCCATCCAATCAAGTGAAAAATGATTTCAGCTTGTTTATTCTAAAAAGTGAGAAAATAATAAAAATAAAATAAATTTTCCTTCAACTTTTATGAAATAAAAAATTTACTCCAAATTTATTATTTTTCATTCCTCTCATTTCCACCTTATTTTTCCACCATTTTCCTCCACCACTTAATCAATCATACTCACAGTAGTGTATTCATACAGAAAAAGAAAATAATTTGTGTGGCTTGTATACTTATATAAGTATTACAATTTTATATACGTACTTACTGTTTTGTATATACAACTACAGTTGTAGATATACTGTAATATAATTTGATATACATATATACTTCCTGATTTTAATATGAATTTTCACTCTGAAATAAGGAAAATTTCAAATTTATCACAAGTTTTATACCACTTTTCAAATTTACTATCAATGAATAACTATTTTTATAAATACTTTAAATTTATGATTAGAAACATTAAGCTTATTTTTTAAATATTTATGAAAAAATTATAAACCTAATCCCACATCCCTTTAACACTAAACCCTAGACAATAATCAGCATAAATCCAAATATTAAAAAAATAATTAAAGATATTTTTGAAAATTGATATTTACCTTATGGTACTTTTACAATTTTTCCTAAAGTAATCAGATATATTAGTTTGTATCTGCAAATATAATACATAAAGGCAACAAGCTTTCAGACACATTCATAATTTTGGATGTTTTTACGGTTTTTCCATTACGGGTAGGGTTATGTGATAAACGATATGTTCCATAAAATGAATAAATTAACGGTTAATATCTCCGCATAGTCCGCAGAGAATTAAGCTGGTATAAATAAATTGGTCAAATTAGATCAAAAATTCTGAAAATCCTTCAAAAACTTATAAAAAATAATATTTTTTTTCAAGATTTACTCAAATCTTGTTTTTCTTAGATTTACTCAAATTTTATATTTTTGAATCTTTAATTCAATAAACGCAACTAATTAGTTTGAGTTACATTTGATAATAGCTAGTTTTGGTTCTATAACAAAAATAAACTTTAATTCACCAAATGACCATATCAAACTATAGACTATTATAGGCTTTTTTAACCACCTATAATATACTCTCTATATTGTATAATAATTGTCATATCACCTTTCTCACACACACACACACCCATGCATATGCAAACAAATTCGTTTCCTCCTTCTACTTTTAGTTACTTTCATTTTTTTATTAAATCAGTTATTAAACTTTGTATTTTTATATATTAAAGATATAAATTTTATTCAACACATAACATGATTTGAAACTTTCAAAACACATATATGTTATAGATTTTATACAATGTTACATAAATTCGATTTTAGATATATATTATCTTATACATACATATAGTCTAGTTAGAGTTTCTTTTCAAATGAAACACAATTTGTTGTGTTCTATTATATTTAAAAACATAGAATAGAAGTATTATACACAAATTTTCTTCACTTTCCCCTATTTCTCTCCCCTCATTCTCTCTCTCTCTCTCTCTTCCCTCCCTTTTCTCCTCTCTCTATCTCCCTCTATTTCCCTTTCTCTCTATCCCTCTCTCCCTCTTTCCCTCTATGTGTTTAGATCTGTTCTACATGATGAAAATATAATAGTATGTGAGCGTAAATACAAAGTACGGAGATGCTTCAAAGAGAAAAAGGTTAAATGTATACCAAATATTTACATTTTCTGATGTATAGTTACTTGGTTAATTTTCTCAATAATGGTTAATATACAAATTAACTCTTGATTATAGCGACTCACATGTTATGATATATGGCAAAAAAAACATTAATTCATTGCAACGTATAAAGTTGACACTTCAACATATTATATTTCTCTCTCCTTGGACATGAGTGTAACTAGACAAACCCCAAAGCCTGCAGAAACACACAGAATCTTTTCTCTGGTTATGTGGACCGGTCTATAATCTCACGTGCAAAAACAAAACACATACAATGTCTCTCTCTATATCTTCTACTTTTCATAACTCAAACTGTTCAATGATTTTCTTCCGGACATAAAACATATCAGCTTTATAAGCTCACAAGCTTCTCCTCTCTTCCATCTATCAAAACCACAACTTTCTTTGACCTTCTTGCTTCTTGTTTCATTTCTTATTCAATTTTACTGAGTTATTTTAGAGAAAAGATTTTATTATTGTAAACCTATAGAGGTATCATTACAAGTTTAATTTGCCTTTTACATTATCTCCCTCTCGAGACAAAAAGAGAAAGACAAAACACTTTCTGTCTTTTTTTCCTCTCTTTCTCTGGCTAAGACCCTTTTCCTATTTTCTACGAGAAATATTTTTTTTTTTTGACAAACTTTGTAGGTAATTATGGCCTTAGAGGCTGTTGTTTACCCGCAAGATCCATTCTCCTTCATCTCATGCAAAGAGTTTCAGTTTCACGACTTCTACTTTCAACAAGAAGACAATCAAGAACCACAAGACACCAAGAACAACATTAAGCTAGGGCAAGAACAAAGACAAGGGTTTCCGAGTATAAATAAAAATGGTAAAAGCGGAGATACCAATGAAGACTATAACTACACCGATCAGGAGGATCTTCAATGGCCACGAGACAACCTTCTTTATGGATCTTCCTTGGACCAACCTCCGCCGTTGGATGTGGCGGTTGGAATGGGGAGGAGGAAGAGGAGAAGGACGAAGAGTAGCAAGAACAAGGAAGAGGTCGAGAACCAGAGGATGACTCACATCGCCGTAGAGAGAAATCGCCGGAAACAAATGAATGAGTACCTCGCCGTTCTCCGTACTCTCATGCCACCTTCTTATTCCCAAAGGGTTAGTCTCTCTACATACAACAACTATATGTATATATGCGTTTGAGCGCGTGAAGTCTTATCTCCACGCGTGAAGAAAATAAAGAAAAAGGCCAAACCTATGTTCTAGACTTCTAGTTCCATTAGGACATATATAGAGACTATATGTGTATATGTTTAATCATAAGTTTGATAAAAATGATGACAAAAAAATATTGATATAACGAATGAGTGATGTTAGGGCATCATTATCTTTGGTCTCTTAATTGAAGTTTTTAATTCATAATTTGTTTTTTTTTTGTTTTTTTTAACATATTTTTTGTTAAAAATGATTCTTATCTTTTATTTAAGAGATAGTTCTTAATTTTTTTTATATAAATGATGGTACAAGTTAAAAAACTAAAAATACTAAAAAACGTTAAGAACCCAGTCAAGAGACCATAAATAACGATGGTCTTATTGTTTTCATAGTATAAGCTCATGTAGTCTCTATAGATGGAAACTATGGGTAGTGGAATATTTGTGGGAGCACAAATAAAGTCTTGAACATCATTGAACTAAAAAGGACTATAGACATCATATAAAACTCTGAATACTTTAATACTAAAACAAGGTACTAAATATAAAAGTTTGGTTGTTTTTCAAAAAACCTTGAGCAATTTCTATGGGCTTAACCTATGGTTTGTGGTGGTTAAAGGGAGATCAAGCGTCAATAGTAGGCGGAGCCATTAACTACTTAAAGGAGCTTGAGCATCATCTACAATCACTTGAGCCTCCGTTAAAGACTACCACCGTCTCATTAGACACCGGAGCCGCCGCTGCCGCCGACGCCGACCAGATAAACACTATTGCCTCTAGCTCGTTGGGACTGTTCTCAGAGTTCTTTGCTTTTCCTCAATACTCTAACCGACCTTCCTCATCGTCTGTTGCTGAGGGGATGGCGGAGATAGAGGTGACGATGGTGGAGAGCCATGCGAGTGTAAAGATACTCGCCAAGAAGAGACCGAAACAGCTTCTTAAACTTGCGGCATCGATACAGAGCCTAAAGCTTACTGTTCTTCATCTCAACGTTACCACTCGTGACGACTTTGTCCTCTATTCCATCAGCCTAAAGGTACATTTTCTCTCACACTTTACTTTTTTTTGTTTTTTCCATATTTATAGCTTCATAACGAAAATGAGTTAGAGAGACATATAATATCGTATTTTGGGTTTTATATTCAAATTAAAGTGGTATTAACCAAATTAAAGTGGTCTTAGTGGAGCACTAATATAATCACTGTTCTGATATCTCTATTTAGTTTTGGGTCAATGATTCACAGATATTTTCTCTCATCACAAATGTTTTATTCATTTAATGTGTCTTTTTGTGACACATTTAGTTTGTCTCCTATTTGTACGTCTTGTAATTTAATTTTCTGGGCCAAAATGTTTTGAAGAACAATTTTAAATCGTTTTTTCGTTTTTTACTTGGTTAGGGCTGGCCTCAATTATTGGGGGTGGGGGTGGGGTGTCAAAATCAGGATATTTATATAACCAAAAAAAAACAAAAACGAAAATGGGTAATGATTCTTGTAAGAATCAGGGTTATAAATATGACATATGCCTATACATGTGTGTATGTGTGTTATATGTGTACTGTGGAAGTTCTGGTGATCACAGAACTGTGGATGCAATGTACACGGCAGAACGAAATGACACCACTTCTTTCAGGACACATTCATAACCTCCTTTCTCGAAATAATATACATTTTCTTTTCCCATTTTTCACTTGGTTTTACTTGATGTATTAACCCTTTTCATGTAACTTATATTTAAAGATTTCATTGATTATTTTAAATTAATGATTGGGTTGATTCAGATTGAAGAAGGGAGCCAGTTGAACACAGTGGAAGATATTGCAGCCGGCATGAATCAAATCCTAACGAAGATTGAAGAAGAGTCATCTTGAGCTAATATAGTTGGATTTTAGTTGACACATTTAGAGGAACTCTAATTTTTCATGTGTTATCTTTTTATATCCTTTTCATATTAAAATAAATAAAAAGTGAAATAACTTCCGATTGGTCTTTGTGTTTTTTACTGCTTCACTTTTTAATGTATGACGGTGCTTCATGTGTCGTTTCCTTTTATTTATTTATTTATCCTATTATTAAAAGGATTTCATTTTTTTCACGATGATTTATTATGATATTACAATTATAAAAAATTATATAGAGTGATTCAATAACCAACAACAATAACATCTATGCCTAATTGTATTATCTAAACCGTCTTATGAAGATCCACTCCTGACCAAATTTACTTGCGCCATATTGAAGACCCTTTATAATTATTTTTTCTGTTGTCTGCATAATTGTTTAAATCGTTTTTTCCGAAAACTGAAACCTGCATAGTTTGGGGTTTGAACTTCAAACCTTGTTGTAGAAATCTTTAAATTTTAACCATTCGTTTTTTAATTTGGTACTAATATACATGATGTTAAAGTTAAAGATATATGCTTTATTTAATAAGATGAAAATTTGTATGGCAGTTTTTTTGTAGATTGAAAATGCTATTGCATTATATAGGTTATAGATAGTTTGAAGTGTTTTTCCACAGTTTGTCCTTAAAAATTGATTAAATAAAAACATAAAACAAGAAACTTAAGATCTTGAATTATTGTGAAGGTGTTATTATTCTTGACCCTCTTTCCCCAAATCATTCTTCAAATATATCTTTTTGTGGAACAAATTATTTTCTAAAACGTAGATGCCCAAAATTTATAGTACGTGGGATTCATGGAACAAGATGATGATGATTGTCGTATCACGAAGACCTATCAAAGATCTTTAGAATCTATGTTTTTCACTTTCGGAGTTGAAAAAGCAAAAGCCATAAATAGTAATAAAGTAAAACCTACAGATGTGATTACACAAAATAAAAATGTATTCT
The DNA here is from genome assembly GCA_012274485.2 of Sinapis alba. NCBI lineage: Eukaryota > Viridiplantae > Streptophyta > Magnoliopsida > Brassicales > Brassicaceae > Sinapis > Sinapis alba. Next base: position 89,668 of record MU105792.1, on the reverse strand, counting down.
CTATTAAATACCTTGAGTGTTCTGTTTTACAATCCTTTTCATGATTGAGATTTTGACTCACCAACTTTTCCTTGAGTAAATATTTGTTTGGATGTGATTGAAAATGGATACATTTCCGCACCATTTATTAATCTATATAATCTTATTGGAAAAAAGGACTTTCAGATTGAACTGAAAACAAGTCTCCACACCAGTGGCGAAGCTAGGTAGAGAAGATTGGGTGCATATGCCCCATAATATTTTCAAAATTTAGTATATTTCTCAAGTGATATGTAAGTATTTTTTAAAAAATTTAACCTTTGTATAAATTATACTCGTTTCGTCATGAGTTCATTCCAATAAGAGTAAGATCATCATTATTGCAGGCTAGGGTCTTTTAATGTATTTAAGAATTAAGAAAAAGAAAAAATAGATATTAATTGAAGGCACGTATCTTAATTAGGAGGTAAGAGCATGATTAAAGGGGGTTCTTAGAGGGATGGGTCCCATGAATAGTGTAAGAACCGGTTCTTAAAATTCTTAAATAAGAACCGGTTCTTAAGAGTTTCTTGCACTGTTCACGGGTCCCACAGACACGTGGCGACCCACGATTGGTTAACTTTTTTTTTTTCTTTTTTTTAAAAAAAAACAGAAAAAAAAGAAGAAAAAAAAACCTAAGAACCCCAATTGGAGTTCTTAGGGTTAATCATGGTCTAAAAGATACGTCTCTTAGGAGACACGTGTTACAAAGTGGCTTGCCCTCTCTCTTTCATCTCGTCTCCATCTCTCTCTTTATATTTCTCTGTGTGATTCAGCATGGCCTCGAGTTCACTCCTTACGAACGGAATCGGATGGACCTAGGATTGATAACACGGAGTCGTACGGCTTGGAATTGCTTCGTCGGCCGCGTGTTCATGCTGAGAATCATAAGACGAGAAGATGAAGGCTCGGCAACGGAAACAAGAGTCCCCTCCTTGCACCGGAGGCTCGATGATTCCGCCACCGCATCCTTCTTACACTACACTTCCGCCGCCTTCTAATCTGTCTCCACCGGTGGAGCCTACTCCCGAAATTGATTTGCTTATTTACAGGGACTGAAACTCCTATGTTTCATTTTACTGATTTGCTTATTTACAGGCACTCTCTGATCCATACTTCAGTGGTCTGTTAAACTCAGAGCGTGAACCATCAACACAGCCAATTTCAAAGCTTGAGTTTGATTTTGAGAGAAAAAAATTAACAAAAGATGATGTCAAAGAATTAATTTACAGAGAGGTAACACAAAAGCCTTTCTTTTTCTACACAATCTTGTTTTTCTCTGCTCTTCGATGGTTTTAACAATCATTTATATTTGCAAAAACAACACACTAGATGGTGAAACTGCTGACGAAAGCAGTGATGTTGAGAGAAGAGCATCAGCTGATGTGGCTTCAACCTTAGAATCTGAGGAAACAGACAATGGATGAGGTTACAATGCTCGTAACCTCATGCAGAGTGCGGGTATCAGCGGTTCTAAATGCATTGGTGTACAATCTAAAACCGAGAAAGAGGTTAGTTAGTTAGTTACTAACGAGAAGGATAAACAGAAGATATTGAAAGGAATATGAAGATGGAGTTTACATATTGTTGTTCTATTCCGTCTGTTTGCAGGATACCATAGCTGAGAAAGAAGATGATGAAGCAGTAATAAAGTTTATTTTTTAAGTTCTTGCATTGGAGTACTTAAATTAACTGTCTCTTAAAAAAAGTTTTTAACTTAACTCTATTACTTAAATATTCATTAAGAGACCTTAATGGGTCTCTATGGTTAATGATGGTCTAACAGGCTTAAGTCCCACAGAAAACGACGTGTCTGATATTTTCGACTGGGTTCAAATGAGAGCCATCTGTAGAATTGGGCTTTTATGTATTCAAAGTTGTGGATCCTTTACATTTAACTATTTTGGTTTTATTAATTTGAAAAGGATATGTCACAGCATTATCATTAGAGTATCAAGGATTATTTGTTTATATTATTAATAAAATATTAATATAATGTATGTTTAGCTTTAAAATTAAATAATTAATATTATTTGTATACAAAACTTTAGTGAGAAACTATCAACTTTTTAAGATTTTTTCACTTAAAATAAACTAAAATATGTGAAGTACTATTTATAATTTTGTATGTCAGTATGTATGCTACTTATATTTTCGAACTAGCCATGTTAGCATTACAAAAATCATATAACATCGTTGTTAAATTCAACAATATACTGAGTATATAATACAAGAGAGTGTTTATTTGCCTTTTCTATTTGGATTTACAAACACACTTTCTAACACTTGTGCATTCTTGTTTATGTTCTCTTCTTATAATATGTTCGAAAAAAATGGCTTTGTAGTAGAGACTTTTCCTACACTGGAAAAACCGAACTCTTGTCTGAAATGAAACATGAGCTTCCTGCTGTCTTCATCGACATGCCTTCATGACTCTTCACTGTATCTTCCGTTTCTTCTCCGTTTGACTCCACATTGTTGCCATTGTTTTCTTCGGAGCAGCTTGCTTCGTCTCTGTTCTCTTTTCCCTCAAAATCTTTACTTTCTTTGTGGGTTTTCTCTCCTAAGGGAGAATCAATAGACTCTCTCACGTTTTGATCCATACACTCCCCCAAAACCCTAACTTCCTCACTCTCCTCTGTTTCGAACTCACCACCGTCCTCCTCCTCTTTAGAGCCCGATTCATCGTTCACGACCTCTCCACGTTCTTCATCAACCACATCACGAGATCCTGACCCTCCAGGAGTTACATCAACCGGACCAGAACACCGTGGAGTAATAATCGCTATCGCAGCTCGACACAAAGGACAGTTAGTGTGAGACCTAAGCCAAGTATCAATACAAGAGATATGAAACGCGTGGTTGCATTTAGGCAATAACCTAAGACTCTCTTCTTCTTCAAACTCGTTTAAACAGACAGGACAATCTGTTCTCTCTATCAACCCATCTCCTCTCTTGTAACTGCAGATGGTAATCGAGTTTATGATCGATTGTTGCAGACCTGTTGTCCTGATCAACCAGATTGGATGGTCTACTTGTTCAGTGTCTTGAAACTCTTCATCTATTGCACCGTTGTGGCTATCTCTCTGGGACTGGTAGGTTTCGAGGTTGACTCTGTTTACGCTCTTTGTAACGTATTTGGCTACAAGAAAGAAACCGGTTAGAAGGATGGCTAAGACCGCACCGGTGACGGTGATGATGGTTATAGCGCCTAAGGATGATGAAGAGTCTTCAGATGGTTGATACACGGCTGAGATTGATGGAGATGGTGGTCTGATCGGGTGTGGAGATGACCATGGAGGTAGCTGTGGAGATATTGTGTAGTAATCAGGTTCTTGGTAGCAGTTATAAGGGCAAATCGGGTCGCAGATTCCTATAGAGCAATCTAATGTTTTGTTTGTCTCTGATGATAACATAGGGAAGAGCTTTCTATGTTTCTTCTTGGCCATTAAAGAAGAATGGTATTGTTGCTTGGGGTACAAGGAACTAAGATCAAGAGAGATTTTGTAAGTGGTTGAAAACAGAGAAGTGAAATGTTCATTGAAGTCTAGGTTCTGACAATGTGGAAGATGGTTTGATTTTTATCTATGGGTTTATTGCACATTCAAGAGAAAGAAAGATGAAAATGTCTTCTCATCTTAGGTATTGACTTGTTCTGTGACAAGATGAAGCATCTTCTAATTGTTTAATTGGTGGTGAGTCTTAGTCATGAAAGCCATATTTTACCTTTGAGCTTTTGACTCTTTGGCTTTTGAAGATTTAAGTAATGTTTCTGTTGGCCTTCGGCAGAGTATAATATATAAATATAGTTTAGTAATATTTTGAAAGTTTATTTAAACTAAAAATATGGTATAATTTTAATATCACACATTAGTAGAGTTACAACGTGATTTAGCACGTAACAAACACAAAATATAATATGATATAAATTTTCACTTTGAACCAATGAGTTTTATTTGAAGAAAAAGATGTTGAGATCAGAGCAGGACAAATAGTCTAATGGTTCGTTGCTTTGTTTTTTTTTAGTTTTGTAACAAAATATGGTTGCTTTGTTATAATCCGAATTTAAGTCTGAAAATTCCACATGTGTGAGCAGTGCTAGGAATGGAGTTAGATTCGTCCCCTTGATCTGCTCCTCGGCAGATTGAACGTTTTTTTGGTAAAAAAAATCCACAAAATTAATAAATTTATATCCGCTCAATTCGAGTTTGTATGTTATCCGCAGGTTATATGTGTGTTATAATAATTAAAATAAAAAATCTTTTTTATAATATTTTCTTTAATAATATAAATTATACTCCCTCCGTTTTATTTGAGTTGTCGTTTTAGACTTCGACACACATATTAAGAAAATATTTAATTTTACATATTTCCAAAATAAAAACACAACTACCAATACACCTAACCATATTTCAACCAATAGAAAAATAGATTAGAATAAAAAATCAATAAATTTTGCATTAAAACTATAAAACGACACTTATTTTGAAACGAAAATTTTACTCTACAACGATAATTAATCTGAAACGGATGGAGTATATTATAAAAATAAAAACATATTTTATAAATATAAATTTTTAATTAGTAAGTTTAAATATTATACAATGTTTATAATGAAAATGTAGATAAATAATCATATTTTAAAAAATAATTAAATAAATTAAGTGCCATTAATGGATATCTGTATTTTAAATTGACTGACATTACCTTGCATCCATAACATATAACCTGTAACTGTCCCACATCAAAAAAAACATTATAGCCCAATAGTTGTAGATGACAACTTTTCATTTTCATTTCCAATATGCATACATTGTTTTAGATCATTTCCAATGTAAAAATATACTTAAGAAAATAATTAGAGTAACTTCATAATGTAATTGAGTTTTTTCCAATCTAACTTTATTTTGAACTAAAAAATAGAGTAACAAACAAACAAAAAAATGCATTATTTCATTTATGAAATAAAATCATTTTTATTCTATTATGGAGTGAAAAATAGAACGGTTGAAATAAATTTGACTATAAATTCTATTTCGGTATAAAAAATATAGTGAGATTAAAAATATTTTTAAAAAGATCATTGTACCAGAACTAATGTTTTACCAAGATATAACTTCATGTTAGTACTTATAATTTGGTTTTTGAATATATATATATATATATATATATATATATAATTAATTTGAAGTATTTCAAATTTATGGAAAGATCCAAACTAATCTTTAAATATTCATATTGATCGTAAATAATAAATCTATGTCTACATAGTCATTTGATGAAATATTGTGAGATCTCTTTACACCCAGATTGATAAATGACCTAGCACTCTGCTTACCACTAAACTAGCACCACATAATAAAGGTTTTGTAATATAATAAACTTTATATTGTTGAGTTATATTTTCTTGTGTAATGAAGTTTATTTTCTTTTCTTTTCTTTTCAAGAAGCTTAGCAATCGCATACTCTTGGACAAATTTCATTGGCTGAGACCATTTCACAGTTTAAACAGGCCTATAGTTCTACTACTGTATGGTGTCATAAACGAAAAGGAGAGAAAAGCAAGTCTAAAGGCTACTTATAACTATTTCAATGAATTCTTTTGTTTTTACTTAAAAACATTTTTTTATAAAAAAATATATGTCATTTTTAATCCAATGTATTTCTTTAGAATACATGGATGATGTTTTTAATCTTCAAATATAAATAGAAGATGATTGGAAAAATATACTCTATAATAAAATTTAAGCGTAAATATAAAGGTGAGTTGGAAATGTCTTATAAATTGAGTTTTGTGGTAAAAGCGAGAATAAGTCCTGAATTATGGTCTAGTTGATATATTGCTATTATGTGGGCAGTGTTATGAGTTATGACCAGTGTAATTAGTTGCAGGGTCCCTATCATATCATATTCATGCTTTGTCTCTCAGCTTTAGGTGAGATTAATTCGTTTTTCCAACAAACTACCAACTTTTCAGTAACTTAGATATTAAATTTAGTAAGACTGAAGCATTATTATACATTTTTTCAAGAAAGTATTCACTTTGCAAAAAAAAAAAGTATTCACTTTGCATAGAACTGGTTTTGAAAGGAGAAACCTAGTTTGTTTCTTTCTCATACTAATTAAATATTAGCTACGTTATGTTAAAAGAAATCAGCTATAGTAGAGCAAGCGTTTTAAGAGCATGCGCATTGGTTATGTTCTCAGAAAAGTTCTAATGGTAAATACTAATAAATAATTAAACAGTAGATAAGAGAAGTGAAAAAGGAAGAGAACATATTCTGAACGAAAAACAGTTTAACCATGTATAAGAGCTTAGAACATGATTATTGCCGAGTTTTTAGGATAGGATACTGAAAAAGAAAAAATAAGAATTATTTTTTAATTTTAATTAAAAAAATTAAGAGATTTTCTTATCTTTTTATTAGTTAAAGTTAAGAGACGGTTCTTATATTACGGTAAGACCATCTCCAATGGTTTACTCTATTTTTCACACTAAAATAAAGTGACTTTATAATAAAGTTGAAGTTTGCTCCAATGGTACTCTGTTTTAGAGTAAAAAATAGAGTGATGAAAAAAAAAAACTTACTCTATATTTGGAGTAAACCTATTTTTCACTCTATTATAGAGTGAGAAATAAAGTATCATTGGAACACTTTTACTCTAAACTATATTTTAAACTGAAAAATAGAATAGAGTTAGAAATACTCTAAGAACTCCGTCTTAAGAACTCTGCAATAATCATGACATTAGAGAACTATCTATCACTTTTTAGTTGGTTCAATTTTTTTAATTTAATTTTAAAATCAAAAAATGAATTTAATAATGTAAAGAACAAAGTTTTAAGAGACTAAGACCATGATTAAATGAGGGTTCTTAGTGGAATTTAAGAACCAGTTCTTAACTTTAACAAATTAAAAGTTAATAACCGGCTTTTAAATATCTTATTTAAGAGTCGGTTCTTAAAAATTCTGCTAAAAATCCCTGCTAAAAACCCTCCTTTAATCATGCTAAACGATGCTATGGTCTAATAAATACATCGAACTCTCGGGCTCGTATCCACTATCATTTAAAAGTTTAAAATTTAAAGATAATAATTACGTCACATACTCGATTTCAGTTGTTGCAAAGCCTCAGTGATTGCTCGTAAGAAAAGTTAGTTCACGTTCTTTTGGTTTGGTCAATTGTATTGAATCATCAAAGGGGATTTTGATGACACATCGTGACTACTTTGGTTTCCATCATCATTTATCTTCTTACAAAGAGCCTTTGAGTGTGACTTTATGATCTGTCACCAAACCCCATGACCCATATTCTTGGGGTATAGCAATATTTCATTTGTTGAGTATGTTTAAAGCTATAGAAGAGAGGAGGAACAAGTCTTTATTCCCAAAATATGAAAAATAATTTCAAAACTGAAATGATGAAAAACATTAGTTGGAAGGTAAGTGGACCTAATGCTCTACTAACTCCATCATACCCTTTGGTTCCATTCTCTTTATAAATAACTCACAAGGATTGTGTCCTTAGTAACATCATTTTTAATTAAATAATACTGTTACACTCACAGACAAAGATGGCAAACTTGAGTACACTCGTTGGTTGCCTTGCCATCATCTTCTTCACTGTTGTTGCACCTGCCTCCTCAGCCTCTCATTCTGTCGAATGGTCGCTCGGGAAGGACTATAGCTCCTTGGCTACCGGAAAACCTTATGCCATTGGCGATACCATCGGTATGTACAATATAGCCTCTCGTATGCATATAATTTTTTTTTTGTCAAACGCTAATATATGCATTTGCATTTACATGTGAAATTATCACACTAAGAGGATAACCAATATTTATGTTTCTTAATGTTTGCATTTACAATTAACAAAATAAAAACTAAAGTTTGATGAAACACACAAAAACTGTGTTTCATCTGGAAAAGTTTACCTTGCAAACGAAAACCAAAAATATTTTATATGTTTCATAATAAGTGTCGTTTTAGATTTGTGCATATGGATTAAAAATATTTAATTTTGTATATTTTCTATATAAAAACATCATTTCCTATTCACTTAACCATATTTCAACCAATAGAAAATTAAACTAGAAAATAAAATTCATAAATTTGCATTAAAATGTATAAACGATACTTATTTTGCAACAATTTTTTTTTCTAAAACGACTCTTAATATGAAACGGAGAGAATATCAACGAAGAGTTGATCCACTGACTAAAACTTTTGGATCACGTAGTAAAAGTATAAAGGGTTGCGCATATTCATTTTTGGTAGGAGGAATATTCTACTCCCTTAAATACAGTTAATTTAACATGGTTCGGATCTAGTCCTATGAAGAATGCGGGACCTTTGGGCCTAAAACTTCATAATCATTATTAAAAATAAAATAATGGAGATCATATTTATAGTTGTAACATATGTATATATACCATTGTGTTGCATAAAGTGTTCAACTACGGTGCGGGTCACACGGTGGACGAAGTGAGTGAAAGTGACTACAAAAGTTGCACATTAGGGAACTCAATTTCTTCCGACAGTAGCGGAACCACAAGCATAGCTCTCAAGACAGCTGGTTCTCACTACTTCATTTGCGCTATCCCCGGCCACTGTGTCGGCGGCATGAAGCTCTCTGTCAACGTAGGTGGTGCAGCAGCCTCTTCAGACGGTGGCGGTGACAGTGGTGGCACTACCACCCCAAAAACTACACCTTCTCCAACCTCAGAGAGCAGGAAGGCTGCTCCTACCGCTTCTGACACTGCTGTGTTGAAGCCGTTCAAGGCATTGGTTGTTACTTGTGTTGTTGTATTATTATATGCTTTGGCTCTTTCTTAGTTGTCTTTAATTTCTTTTTGGTTTGGTTTGGCTTCTTTGAAAGTCCAGGCTAGAGGCAGTGCTATGAGCCCTATTATTATATGCTTCTTGTTGTGTTTAATTATTCTATGATATTTAATTTTGCTCTGTTTCGTATTTACATCTTTTTTTTCTCTCTCACGGTTATGTTTCTTAATTGTTCTTTACTAAGGTATTTCTTTATTGTACGAGCCTTTTACTGAAAAGTACACCAAAGCACGTAGCTTATTAGATTTTTTTTTCCTTTGTACTTATTAGTTATAAGTAGGATTGGAAAAAATACCCGAACATGAAGAACCAAACTGAACCTAGCATAAAATCTTGTACCAAATTCGAACTGTAACAGAAAACATATCCGAATGAGTTTAAAATTTTGGTATACAAAAACGGATTTAAACCGAAATATTTTAAGTACCCAAACATATACGAATCATATTTATATGTTTAAATATATTAACCATATTTATATGTTTAAAAATATATTCATAAATTAAAATTTGTACATAATTTATATATTTTATTTTTTCAATGATCTTTATTTTGGTTACCAACATAATACAATATATACATCTAATTATGCAAATACGATTACATATATCTTATTTTTTGGTTGACCATATAAATTTTTAAACAAAAATAATTTTCGTTGCTAAAACTTGATAATGATCTTTTAATATTTTTGTTGCAAAATAAATATAAAAAATAAATAAGTACTGGCATATCTATAATTAACTTCTACTATAAAGTTATGCTATGCATTTAAATTTATAATTAATTATCAGATGTTTTATTTTTATTTTGACATCTCAATAATCTAACAGAAAGTATTCCAAATTTTATTTTAAAATGTGGCTGAGTCGTGATTTAAAATAGGCTAAAAGTTTAACAAAATCACAAATAGATTTTAATGGGTTTGTAATTACTTTAAGCTGGATTAGTGCTATTTAACCGCTGTGTTTTTGATATTATAAGACTTGATGTGAATATTTTTTGCTTGAAATTGTGATAGTAAAACTCTGCTAAGTATGTCTGTATTTATGTTAATATTTTAGATCTTTCATTTAAAATTACATAAGATATTCCAAAAAATTTAAGTTCTCATATTTTGTGGTTGCAAATATCTTCAAAACAAAGATAAAAATTGTGGAAGTTGAATTAATGGTCAAAGAACATTGTTTATATGATATCAACTAACTAAATATCATTTATGATGAAATTAAAATGAGGAAATTATTTATATTTGTTATTATATTTATGATGATTATACCAAGTATTATTACTATAAGATACATTAACGCCGCAAGTAAAGGTAAAAATTATTTGTTATTAAGATCTTAGGCCAATCAAAATATTTGGTTACCATATACATAATAACATATTATGAACTTACTATATCAAAAGATATGTAGAACATACTTATGGTATATTGTCAAAAATTAGATATTTGAAATTATTTTGCAAAATATTTGAAACTCTTTAATATATATAATGAATATTATAGAGTTTGAAGATTTCTATTGCTAACTACAAAATTTAGGTTTAAGTTTTAAAGTTTAGAATTGAAGATTTATTATTTATACTTAAATATAAATTGACAAATATATATCTAACATATATAAAATGTTTGCCATAAATTCATATATTTATATAATATAAAATATAAATACCTATATAAATATTGATGGTAAACATTTCATCAGCATTTGTATTTTTATGGTGAAAATATTACTTGTATAAATATATAATAGAATCCACAAAATATGATAGGCATATTCTAGACAAAAAAAATATTATATATGTAGTTTATACACCCAAAAATATTTTGTAAATTTCAAACTTTATTTCGTGAAGTGATATTTACTTTTTAGCAAAATAAAATAAAATTAAGTCTTTTCTCTCTAAAATATGTTATAACTTCTTTTTGTATAAAAGAAATATATTATAACTTTTCTAATAACATATTAGGAATGTGAATAGTTGAAATAAAATTAGACATGGGCTTATAATATCACGAACGATCGTCTGAAGAATAATGGACTGACAAGTGTCACGAGTAATTGACAGTCTCGACACGGCGAAAGAGACACAGACAGATAAGATACTTTGACATCGGAACACAATTTTAGCTTTAAAGGCCCCCCGAGATAATCGCCACACCGACTCACCTACTTTGATGGACCCACCGGATCTCTTACTGCATCTAAGCCGTCCATCTCATCACTAAACCAAATTAACTAAAAAAGCAATATATAACAAAAAGTTTGGTCAGAATTAATAATGTTTGCATCTTCTACTTAACCAACCTTTTTTCATTCACATATACTAACAAAAATTCTACTTATCTTAAGTTTTAATAAATTCTAAACACTGATGATGTGTTAATTAATTTTGGTTATAAGCACTGTTATTAGTATCGTTAATATTGTGTCACTAGTTAAAAACAAATATTGGAGAGCGTCTAATCGGTTTTGTATATTTTTGTCTAATGATCCCTGATCGGTTATGTATTAATGTCATTACTGTTTATATGAATGTTAGAAAAAACAATGAAAGTACTTTACTGTTTTATAATGTAAGTAATTAAATAATATAAGCTATTTTGTATTTCTATAAAATTTATATTTATTGGATAATATGTGATTAAAATCCAAAATGTGTAATTAGCTAATATTATTAATTAATTAGTGAAAATTAATGACTTTTATTTTTTCTTTTAGTAACTTATATTATGAAATAGAGAGATTTATAAGATGAAGTCCTATTCTACATTTATTTTGCAAAAACATTTTTTAAAGATCTTTAGTTTTGTTGCCTCTTTAAAAATGAGAAAGATTTAAGAAGAAAAAAAAAGAGAGAAGGATCTCGGAACCACCGTGAAATATCAAAACCAGCTTTGCATTAACTACACAAAGCACCTATAAATCCAATCACGAGACGGCAAAAGCATAAATGACAAGAAACAATAAAATAAAATGGAAAACATCTTCTTCATCACCAATGGATCAAGAAGAACACGGAGAGCAATGAAATCAAAGAACCCTCAAGAAAAGAGATCAAGTTCCAATTCCATTTCAGACAATAACTTCTCATGCAAGAAGCACACGAAACATAGACAGTCTCCTGGAATCTGTTCCTTATGTCTCACTGAGAGGCTCTCTAAGGTATCTCTAGAGTACTACAGGTACACTAAGAACGCAGCTCAAACGGCGTCGTCTTACTGCTCATCAACATCATCTTCCACATCGGTCTCGTCTTATTATTCCTCTTCTTCGGTCTCTTCTTGTTCGTCTCCATTGCAATATCGGTACAGAGAGAAGAAGAAGGATGGGAAGAAACATAGCTTTTTGTTCAGATTATTGCTCGGATCCATCGTGGATTAATTTTTAAAATTTATTTAAGCTTTTTATTCATACTACTGATATAATTCTTTTTATGCATTCATTCTTGGTTACTCAAGAAATGCAGAAAATCAGTAAAATTGCATGACACTTTTATACCTACAAAATTGTAATTTTTTAAATTTTGTTGTAAGCCAATAAAGGAAGTGAAATTTTTTATTTATTTATTTATTAATGATACATCACAAGTCATAAGTCTCTGGTTGTTGATGTGCATGTGTTTGTTTTTAGAGAAAATTACACATGAAGCCACAATATCACTTTACAATTACAAAAAAGAGCACATTCTACTAGAGACACACTTTTTACAATTACAATATCATTTTTTCTCTTGTTCTTCTTACCCTAAATTCGCCGAAAGAATCATATTACGACTTTATATCGAATCAAGACCTCAACCCTAATTGATTTTGTTACCCCATTCTGATACCCACTCCATCTTCTTATTTGCTATTTTCTGTATCGTCACCTCCACACATCTTCCCTCTTTCTTCTTCAGACTATGAAGATTAAGAACAAACCCAAAATATTTATTCCTTTTGATTGGCATTGACGAGCTCGTCATCTGAACCTGTAACTGAAGACAAACCTTTTGTTTAGGCTTTTGTGATTAGGCTATTCCTTATGATTATTACAAGCGATCGAGATCTGGTGAGGCAGGTACCAGAGAGTTACCATGAGCAAGGTAACTGAGTCAAACCACAGCTACCTTTTACAACATTCTTGAATCTTCTCTCTCGACTTTATCATTTTAATTGTACTGCAGCATATTTAATTTCTCTCTGTTTTGTCTTTGAACAGAAGAACATGAACGAGAAGAACAAAGAATATAGCGGCGGCGAGAAGAAAACGGGGTCAGTCACCGTCGTTTTGATGGTTTGTTTTTTTAATTATGTGTGAATAGTCAAACGTTACAATCTTTTTTTCCTCGGAATCTATATTGTATCTTCATGGGTCTTATATATATCTATATTTTACTGGAAATATAATAATAATGTATATCTCTCAGGCGTTGAGATGGTGAAAACAGAGTTAGAACCTTGGAAATTAATGGTGACCAGAGATATCTGACTAAACTCAGGGAGAAACTTGAAGAGAAGATAAAGAAGAATTTGAGTTTGTTTCTCCTCAGCCCAAGAATGAGAAAGAAAAAGACAACAACAAGGACACTAAGGAGAAAAACAAAAGCGATGAAGACAAGAACCAAAAAAAAATACAGAGGAGAAAAAACCCAAAGAGGTAAAGCTTAAACTTTATTAGATTATTTTCTCTGTTCGTAATAATGATGGTGCTGGTAAAACCGCAACGTGTACCAAGTATGCTTAGTATCATCAGAAGAAAAGCTACAAACCAGCTCTCATATGTGTGGATACTCCAAGGGCTGGTGCTATCCATCACTGAAACAGACTACTACCAAGGCTAGGATTACTTAGTATGGAAGGTATGAAGGTTTCTTATCCAAGTATCAGCTTTCTTTTTGCATGCTTTTAAGATTGTTGGTGCTTCTGTTTCCAATATAATAGTAGCTCATGTGTAGGAATGTGTATAAATCGATGGAATTTCTTTTGTGATGGTGAATTCAAAGTACAACCATAAAAGTTTATGAATGTTTTTGATTTAGGCTCGATGTTTACACAAGTACAATCGTAAAAAAAAATCTTTTATAACAATTTTTTTGATTGTGGCTATAGAAATCAAATAATTGCGGTGATTCGAACGTCGGTGATGCAGTGGTAATCTCGGGAGACTGTAACGTCTACAAATTTCCGTCCACAAATTACCATCCACATATAACCATCCACATAGACGTACATACATACCCACCATGCATGTTCGTCCACAAATATCCATCCACATACACCTACTATGTACTTAGTCATGGATTTGGACTTGAACCAAACTTGTACTTTTGGATTGGTTTCGGTTCAGTTTCTCAGTCTATGCTTTTTCAAAAAAAAAAAAATTCAAATTCAATTCTAATTTGAGTTTCTACACAATTTATATGTACACAATTATCTCATCCACATTTCCCTAATCAACAAAACCCTTCTCCATATTCCCTACTTCTCCTATTTACAATGATAAGAAAAAACTTATATTTTTATAATATATAAATATTAATATATATATGAATATAAAAATAAAGAGAAAAAGATTTATATTTTTATTTCATGTGTTATATATGAGTTTACATATTAAATAACAAAATAGAAAGAAAAAACATGGTGGGGTAAAAAGTAATTTTAAAATAACTATAATATTGTATGTTTTAATGTGAACCGTCAGATTAACTTTCTACTTTACGATCTTGTGGTCTTTATAGAAACCACTTTTGCCTAAAAGCTAACTACACTCCAACCCCACTTATAACGTAAGACTTTTCTAACTAAACATACATTCTGTTTCACTTCATTAAAGGCAAAAGAGTCCACAATCTCTCTTGTTTTCTGTGAATGTGTCTTCCAAGTAGGAAGTGACTCATAATGAAAGGAAAAGATAAAATGTGTCTCATATAGTAATGCACTCTTGTTTTTAGTGGTTAAACTGATTTTTTACCAGATTATGTAATCACACATTACACGTGGCGGCCCCGCAATCTATCTACCTCTTTTGTGAAATTTTATTTAAGCTATTGTAGGTATTGCGTACCCGTTATGGGTGTATAATCCACTTATAAGATGGTTGTATACCTTTTATTGAGTTAGTTATTCTTGTTTGACCAACCAAAAAATAAAGATTTTTATTTTGTCAAATTTGAAATTTAAATACAATTTAAGTACGGTGTTACATCTAGAAAACAGATGTAAGCTGGGTTGAAGGCATTTGAAGTTTTATATTTACTCACACTGCCTAGGTTGCTGATTTACTTTGAATGAAATCTAAAGATTCATTTTCTCAAATTTGAAATTTAAATACGGTCTCACGACAACAGGTGAAAAAAAACCCGAATAGTTCTTTTCACGTTCCATGTTTTTGGAATGCACATACAAAGGATATGTTTTAAGCAAAAAAAAAGAATACAAAATTAATAAATCAGAGGCAAAAAAAATATTTTCAAAAAAATAAAATAAATAAGAGGGATGATATAGGCTGGCGCATGACTTTTACTCTCGTTTGCCAGAAGAAAGAATGTACGGTAAGAGGACAAAGACGTGTTGTACTTTCATACAATATGATTCACTTCATATTACGTACAGCTGTTCAAAAATTTAATTAAGCCGTACCCCTAATGTTTGATGCATGCAATCATAAATATTTACAGATAGATTGTCTACGTGTTGCGCGTCTTGGAACTTTGAAGATACTATATGTGATCACCGATGCAGTCTCGTGAAACTTCTTTGAACATTAGTATATATTTATTCAACTCATCGGCAATCATTAGCTTTATGGTTATATTCAAATGAAGAACTATAACCCCCCCCCCCCCCCCACTAAACTATAGTTGTTCCAAAAGAAATTATAGTTTCAATGATTGACAATGTCAATTAAGTACGTACAAATTCAAACAAAATAACTTTGAGCCAACCAATTAAGTGCGTTTAATTAGAATATGCATATATAACAAGATAAACAATTTTTATTTTTTTTATGACCCAAGTTTAATCCCTGGGGCTGGAGAGTCCATGTGAATACTCCAATGATCACGTACTGCAATAATATGAGACAGATTCGAACTCAGGTCATGTAAGATTTATGGAACACCATGCTACCACCCGACCACAAGCACATGGTTTAAACGAATCTTTTTCAAAACCAAGGTTGATCTACATAATAGACTAGCAGGTGTATTTTGAGTTTCATTTGGTTTGAAAAAGATTCGAAAAATGAATATTTTTCAAACCAAATGAAACTCAAAATACATCTACTAGTCTATTACGTAGACCAACCTTGTCTAGTCTTGTTTCAACAAGAGACACATTAGTAACATTACTAGTATGTTTGCAGCTGTTGTGTAATTAACTTCTTCCGAGATATACATACTTTTTTGGCATCACTAAGAACATGATTATCCGGGGTTTCTTAAGGTGGGGTTCTTAGCGGAAGTTAAGAAATTGTTTCTTAACTTTTAACTAAAAAAGTTAAGAACCGGTTCTTAAATAAGGTATTTAAGAACCGGTTTTTAACTTTTTAAATTAAAAGTTAAGAAACAGTTTCTTAACTTCCGCTAATAACCTCACCTTAAGAAATTCCGGATAATCATGCTCTAAAGGCTTTGGCCGTGGCTGTAAACTATTTCAACATCTTAGGCGGCGACCCTCATGCTGAGAGAATCAGTGCATTTACTGTAGCTTAAATGGGATTCATGTCGACTAAAGGAGACAAAGCAAATGCTCTTCAATTTCTAGAAATGGATCATCTCAAACTTTTAACACTTTTTAAACATTTTATTTAGCTTTTTAATAATAAAGAAATTACCATTTCTACAATATAATTTCTTCTTCAACTAGTGTAACATATGCCGTGAGATTTGCGATTTGTAGAAGGCATTTGTTTCAAAGTTGAACAATCAAACTTTGGTTAGTTCCCTCCTTGCAACAGTTGCCAGGGGGTAAGCTAGGTTAAAGAGTATGGGTGCACGTATAACCTAATGGTGGAAGTGGCCTATTTGGTTAAAGATGTGCTCTCAACTTCCAAAGAACCTTCCATGCCCCATTATATCATTATATCTATTAATTATTTTAATTTATATTAACCATATGCACCCAGAAAAAATGTCTC
This sequence comes from Sinapis alba, assembly GCA_012274485.2. Taxonomy (NCBI): domain Eukaryota; kingdom Viridiplantae; phylum Streptophyta; class Magnoliopsida; order Brassicales; family Brassicaceae; genus Sinapis; species Sinapis alba. The sequence goes on along the minus strand of MU105792.1, from coordinate 72,675 downwards.
GCTTCGCCCATGTCATTTGCCATTTAGGTGATGATTGTTTGAATGATTTTTAGATTTTACTTTTTGGGTTTTAGATTTTAAATTTTAATTTTTAGTTTTTAGTTTTTGATTTTTAATTTTTGATTTTAAAATGAAAAACTGATAATATTATTAGCAGTTTACTTTAAAATAATAAAATATACAATATTGTCAGAAAAATACACACATGAAATTATTTGATAAAATTATTTCAAAACAAAACCTGCAAATAAAAAATAAAACTATCCTAAATATATATAGATGCAGAAATTTAATCACGAACATCAATGTAGAATTTAAATTTATAAAAAACTAAATGGTATTTTTTTTTGTTTATGACTTTAATATATAATTATAGTTATTGACAAAAATTTGAGTTTTAAATATTTTTATTTACTTACATGTTTAATATAATTTTAATACATTTCATTTAATTTATATGGATAATTAAAAAAATATTATACTTTTAGTTTTATGCAATTCAAATATTACAAAATAAATATTCAGTAACTAGATAATCAATAATGATATTTTATTAAAAAATAGAAAAACTGTATATATATATTTTTAAAATGGTAAAATACATAGTAGTCTTATTACAATAAAGATTTTTTATGATTAGCATAGATGTATTATAAATTTTTAACAAATAATACCTATCGATTATAAAAAAAACATGTAAACTTTACATAAAGTAAATTTAAATAATTAATTTTATTTTAGTGACAAGTTTAAATTTTTTATATCATTGCAATTTATTTTTATTGCATATTACTGTATTTATTGCAAAAATATAAGAATAAATAAATAATTTAAATGGGAAATGTATGAAAATATATCGCAAGGTTTGAAAAACTATGAAAACTTTGATTTTGTTTTTTTAGAGAAAAACAATTATTTGAAAAACCAGTCTCTCTATATTATAGGTACTATATTTTTCTAAAAACATGAATTTTTATTTAATTTTTTAAACTTTAATTAACTTTTCTGAATTTTATTTATTTATTTTTATAGTTTAATAATTATTTTTCAAAAAAATAGTAGGCGCATCATCGATTTTACATATATAACAAATCATTTTTTTACTTAAATGAAGAAAAAATAGATTAAAGGTTATTTGTGATACAAGTGTCACGTTAAAAATTAAAAGTGATAATAAAAATATTTCAAGAATTAAAATGTTAGTAAGTATTATTTTTATAGTTTTTTATTCAACACGACTATAGAAAATAAATGGAATATGGTTAAACTGATAAAAAAATATTCAATTTATTAGTTCAGGAGAATGATTGAAAATCAAATAAGACTAGATGTACTGCGTGTAAGTGCTAAACTGCTAATAAGACGTTGTCTTTACTCGTTATCCAAAATAGAAATAATTTTCGGTTATATACATTTTGATTCCGATTTGATCAAAAAAAAAAAAAAAAAAAAACATTTTGATTCCGTTAAAAAGTCACGTGTCAGTAAGCTAGCCTGCCCGTAATAAGAGGTCAACCACTACCAGTCTGCCCGAGATAACAATTTCAAAATTTCAAAGTAGCATAGAATCAAACGGTCGTCTAATAAAATAACGTTAAGATAACAGTAAGGACGAAAAAAAGATTCTTACCTTAAACCACAAAACATCCTCTCCTTCTTCTCCTCTTCGACGATTTGAAACTCTTCACTTTTCCTCTCACTCTCGTTGATTCCGATGGAGGATTGTTATGATCAATGTCACGATCCACTTCTCGCAACCGATGCTTCTCCGCGACGCGAAAGCTTCTCTCGCTGTGAGTTTTCTTTTCCAATTTGATTCAATTGAAGAGTTTCACTCACTCTGCTTGATTCGTGATTTTGTTTCTTTCTTTTCATCAGCAGGTGAGGAAGCTATTACAGTATCGAGCTCAATGACTATGAGAATGGCGGATCTCGTCGAAAACGGTAAGTCCTGATCCTTATCTATGGGGAAGTTCTATCAATCAAGCTTTACTAAATCTGGATTTAGTTTTAGATGTTGAACAATCAAGCCCAGGATTGATGGAATCGGAACAATCTAGTGATCCCATAGTGTTAGATGTTGAAGAATCAAGCCCAGGATTGATGGAATGGGAGGAATCTAGTGATCTCATAGCATTAGATGGTACCGAAACCTTATCCATTTTCCCTTTTCTCGTAATCAATCGTCAACATTGGCTTTGATTGTGTTGTGTGTTTCAGGAAGACTCGTGTTAGGGTTTCCTCTAGCATCTCCAGATCTAGTTAATTGCGGCGGTTCACCTAGCTATGAAGATTCGCCAGATATTGCTCAGAAACTCACTTTTTCCACTGAGCTTTCTCTAGAGAATGGAATCAACCGACGTAAAACTCCATCTGTGAAGTTCTCAGCTATTAATGAAACATTTGGATTTGAGTTGTCTCCTGTGTCTTCCTTTGAATTACCATCTCCACCTGGGAACTATAGGGAGATTACAACTCCTGTGATAAGTATTAACTCAGGTTCTACAACAATGGATGTGACTGTGGATGATGTGACTTTCTTGAAGGATGAGTTTTTCAGTGGAGGTGAAACTTTCATGACTGATGCTGTTGTTGGCAACGAAGATGAGATTTTCTTGTATCAAACAGCTCGGCTTGGTAATTTCGCTTACAAGTTTCAGTCGTTGGATCCTGGGGATTACTTCATCGACCTGCATTTTGCTGAAATTGAGTTCACTAAAGGTCCTGCTGGAGTTAGAGTTTTCGATATATTTATTCAAGAAGCAAAGGCAAGGCCATCATCGTTGCGTTGAGCTTTTCTTTGTGTTCTGATTCATCACATATTTTATCAATAATGATTTGGTTATGTTTGACTGGAAAATATGCAGGTTATATCCGGTCTTGATTTGTTTTCGCATGTAGGAGCAAATACACCTCTTGTGATAGCTGATATAAGGATGCTCGTTGGTCTGGAAGGAGAGTTATCTATACGGTTAGAAGGAGTGACAGGAACCGCAATTCTATGTGGCATTTCTATTAGGAAGGAGGCAACAGCTACTTGTATGTTGATTTCTTACCTTTTTGTGTCTTCTACAAGAATTGTTATTTTTTTTTGGTTTCTTCTTCATCTTCCATGTGAGATGTATGGTTACATATATGGAGCTTGGAAATTAGAGAAGTATTTAACTTATTTAATCAAACTTCAATATTTCTATTCAGATGTTGAAGACACCGGAATGCTAGCGGTGAAAGAAAAAACTGATACTGTACTGTCTCTGCCGCTTCAAGTGAGAGATCTTGCACAAGCTTGATGTTTCTATTTTAGTTTGATTGTACATAAGCTGCAGATTATTAAAGTGCCATTCTGTTTTTAGGAAGAAGAGACCCACGAGATGAGTAATGTGTGCGAGCAGCAGAAGAAAGAGATGGCAGACATGAAGAGAATGGTTGACGAACTTAAACAAGAGAATGAAAGAAAGAGTAGAGAATGCGAAGAAGCATTGCATTCTCTCCGTGAGCTTCAAAATGAGCTAATGCGCAAGTCAATGCATGTTGGTTCTTTAGGTATGTACATCCCATTCCTTTTGCGTACATATTCGATTGCAAGCGTGAAAGTTGACATTTCAGTACTTTTTTATCTAGCCTTTGCCGTGGAGGGACAAGTCAAAGAAAAGAGCAGATGGTTCTCTTCACTAAGAGACTTGACAAGAAAATTGAAGGTAAATGGAAGCAAACTTAAGATACGATCAGCAATTGCAAACTCTTATGCCTCATAAAAACGAATTTGGATTCATAGATTATGAAAATGGAGCAAATTAAGCTGTTGGAGGAGGCATCAACCTACAAATTGCTAGTTCAAGATATCAACGAGTTCAGTTCTCACATCCAGTCCAGGGGTGAGTCTTGGTCTTGCTTTCATTTGGACATACCAGTAGCACTACAATTTTTTTTTGTATTTGTGTTTCTGTGAATTTGATCCGTTGACATTTGTTTTCAACAGTAAGGCAGGACGCAGAATTGCATGAAAATCTCAAAGTCAAGTTTGTAGCGGGAGAAAAAGAGAGGAAGGAACTATACAACAAGATACTAGAGCTAAAAGGTCTGTGTTTATATCCAGTATAACTTCTAGAGAGACCTCATTGGCTACCAATGGCAGCCTAACAACTTACAGTGGTCATTCTTTTCTCCAGGAAACATCAGAGTCTTTTGCAGGTGTCGGCCCCTAAACTTTGAAGAAATTGAAGCAGGAGCAACAATGGGAATTGATGTTGAGTCGACCAAAAATGGGGAGGTCATAGTCATGTCAAATGGGTTTCCCAAGAAAAGCTTCAAGTTCGATTCTGTTTTTGGTCCTAACGCTTCCCAAGGTGATCTTTGTCATTCATCACACCCTTTCCTACTTGCCTTGCATCATCTCACAACATGTTGCTTCTTGTTCTTTTATAGCTGATGTTTTCGAAGAGACTGCTCCATTTGCTACTTCAGTCATTGATGGATACAACGTTTGCATCTTCGCCTATGGCCAGACTGGTACTGGGAAAACCTTTACCATGGAAGGAACTCCAGACAACCGTGGTGTGAATTATAGAACACTGAAAAATCTGTTTGAGATAACCAAAGAACGAGAAAACCGCTACAGTTATGAGATTTCGGTCAGTGTCTTGGAAGTTTACAACGAGCAAATAAGAGATTTGTTGGTCTCTGCTTCACAAAATGCATCTACAGCGAAAAGGTACATAAGCTCTGTAGATAGTCAAGCATGTCAGGACTACAAGTAACTCTTTGTGTTGTGTTTGAACTAAAATTTGGCCAAATTGTTTCCGCATAGTTTGACATCCTTTCAACTGAAATTTATATAATGGTTCTTTGTAGATTTGAGATAAGGCAGGTGAGCGAAGGAAACCACCACGTACCAGGATTGGTTGAAGCACGCGTGACAAGCATAGAGGAGGTCTGGGATGTGTTGAAAACAGGAAGTAATGCAAGGGCTGTTGGGAAAACGACGGCTAATGAGCACAGCAGCCGATCTCACTGGTTTGCACACCTTAATTTGTTGTTCAAGTCTTTTTTTTTTAGAAAATGTTTCTGTTGATCAGCTATCTAGACATAGTTTCTTTTCTCTGCACAGCATTCACTGCGTGATGGTAAAAGGGGAGAATTTGTTGACTGGAGAATGCACAAAAAGCAAACTATGGTTAGTAGATTTAGCAGGAAGCGAGCGGGTTGCAAAGACAGAAGTGCAAGGAGAACGTCTCAAGGAGACTCAAAGCATCAACAAATCATTATCAGCTCTTGGTGACGTCATATATGCGCTTGCCAATAAAAGCTCTCACATTCCTTTCAGGTCAATATGATTCATCTTTTTTGCTTGAGTTCCTGAATAAGGTTACTACAGTCACAATTTTTCATCTAACTTGACGTTTTGTTTGCATTAACTCCGCAGAAATTCGAAGCTCACCCACTTACTTCAGGATTCTCTAGGTATTTTAACTTTGTTTTCAAAGCTGCAGCACTTTCTTTGCTTACATCTTTTTCACTTTATGGTGTTTATAAGGAGGAGATTCGAAGACCCTCATGTTTGTACAAATCAGTCCTAACGAGAAAGACAACAGCGAAACGCTATGCTCACTGAATTTTGCTAGCAGAGTTAGAGGTATAGAGTTGGGGCCTGCAAAGAAGCAACTAGACAATACTGAACTCTTGAAATACAAGCAAATGGTAGGCTAGACACTCAAGTTGGCATATCCACATACGTGTATATCTAATCATTCAAGTGTTGATATGGGGTGTGTTAACTTTTTAGGTTGAGAAGTGGAAGCAAGATATGAAAGTAAAAGACGAACAGATGAGGAAAATGGAGGAAACGATGTTCGGTTTAGAAGCAAAGGTTAGGGAACGAGACACTAAGAACAAAACCCTTCAAGAAAAGGTAAAACAACACTCACCATAGCCACAAGAATATGGGTTAGAACAGTTTTATCTTGGTTGAAACCATCACATATCACTTTCTTTGCTAGATTAAAGAACTCGAAACGCAACTACTTGTAGAGAGAAAGCAGCAGAAACAACCTTACGGAGATGAAAACAACCCATCAAAGAGACCACCACTTGCAACCATACCGTTGGGAAGCATCAAGGGCTCAAACGAAACCTCAACTTCGAAAGAAACGGTGAATCTAGCCCGACCACCACTATCAGAGAGTACCACCACCAGCAATGATCTACCTCCTTTACCCAACGGTAGCGTCAAGTACAACGACCTCACGGAGAAGGAGAACAATCCAGAAATGGCTGAGCGATTGCAAATATCCAAGAGTACAGGGAGATTCTCTGTTTGTCCAAAACGGATTCTACCACCTCCAGCTCCAAGAAGGAGTACTCTTGCCCCAACGCCATACTTTCCAATCACATCAACTTCACCATCAAGGCCTCATGAAAAGAGCGGCACTAGCCAAGTGCTCCGAATCAGCCCCAAGTTGCGTAAAAGTAACGGGAAGATGCTGAGCAGCATACTGAGACGGAGCATGCAAAAGAGAATTCAAATGAAACCTTACCAGAGACAGCAGCCGTTGAGAAGAGTTGGCATTAACGTAGGAATGGAGAAAGTTAGGTTGTCTATAGGAAGCAGAGGAAGGTTAGCTCACAGAGTTTTGCTAACAAATGCTCGTAAAGCTGGTCTAAAGGAAACACCACTGAAGCAACAGATACAGAAGGAGAAAGAGAGATGGATCTAACCTTATGACATAACTTCTTAGAATGAGTCGAGGATGATTGATAATTTATCATCCTCTTGTGTGCATTTGTGGATTTGATTTGATCCTACTGTATAGATGGATTTGATTGGCCCTTATGAGTTTTTAACATTGGGAATGGTTTTCTTGGGAGTCTAGTTGATTTTCATTAAGACATAGACTATGTATTGGTCAGTTCTGTTGGAATCTTTTCAGGAACATAGGCTATGTTATTACCACGTCAGACTAGGCGAAGAAGAAACAGAGCACTGAATTCTAATTAATATACACTTGTTTCGGGGCAACCAAGTAAGTATATTCGACATGCTTCTGTATCTGTATAGATCCATTACCTCAAGTAATCTTTACTTCTGTCTATTTAATCTTCTTCTTTTTTTGTTCGAACTGTCTATTTAATCTTTTGTGTGAGTTTCTCTATGATAATGATTTTTCATTATCGTTACATGTCCATCCTAGTCTTGCATTGATTTATCCATAAGAAGCTGAACAGTTCGTTGTGTTTTTATCACCAGAATGAGACAGCTAAATCCCTAAGCCTTGAAAAACAAACATGTTTGTGTGAGTATGGTTCTCTCTCTTGACTGATATAATTTCTTGAGGAATAGAGGGATAAGAGAAATATTTGGTGACCCTAATATTCTATTTCAATAGAATGATCACACATCGATTAAAGATAAAAAAAAAAAAAATTGGTGATCTTATTATTCACTTATAAAATTTTTGATGATCTTATTATTCACTTATATCTTTGTCAGATAAAAAATAAAAAAGGAAAATAAAGATGAAAGGAACCATAGAAGAGGGAGGTATGTAATCATATATTTGAATGAGTTGAGTCTATGTATTTAGTTATCTATATTTTCATGGTAAGACCTACACATTCTTCTTAGAATAAGGTTAGCAGAGGGAGGTATGTAAGATGGTGTTTAATAAGTTGTAGGCATGATGGTCAGATTGCTAAGCTAAGCTAAGACTAAATACATGTAATTATCTCTAAAATTGGTACTTACTTGATGTGGCTTGCAACACTATAGAACTGATGGTAGTGGTTTTAAATAAAGGTGAGTCTACTCATTTTCATTTACATAATATTTTTCTCATGATAACAGTTCATTTCCGTAAAAAGTATTAAATATTTTTCTCTTTCTAAAATAAAGAAAAAGTGATCAGTAAATATTTACTATTTGAGGGAATGTATTCAATCAAAATGATGTCACAATTTATATTGTTTTGTATAAAGTATTTAAATTTATTTATCATAAAATTCTAGGTGTTCATCTCCTCAAGAATTTGCGGTCGACTTTCTTCTGTATTCTTGCGGTAGTATCCTTAAATAGAAATTATGTACTACTCCCAAAATGAATTTTTGCAGAGAAAGAGAGGTATAAAACCTCACTAATTGGTTTATTTATTTTTACAAAAGAATTGGTGATGAGTTTGATAACAAGGAACTATTATCTTTCTTTCTAGACCTCCAATTCAATTGCAAAAGAGCAGTACTTATTTAGAAAAGAAAACCGTTGAATAGGGTTAGGGTAATTAGTCCAGCCAAGAAAATCTAATCTTATGTTACCAATTAAACACTGGATATAATCATCCATTTTACGAAAAATTATGTGTTTCTTCTTGATTTTGACTGGAGCAATGAAGTCATAGTAGGGGACAAGTCCGTGTTTTTATGACTCTAAATCCTTGACGCCATATGTGTTACGGTTATTTACAAAACAATGGCTCTGGCTATAACGACACAGAGATGTTTAAATCATTCATAAGTTGGTTCCCCCATCCCTATCAGAAATATTGTCTTCATCCCATTATTTATTTGACCATCCTTTAAATGTTTGTTAACATGATCAATTTTGGATGTTCCTCTAGCTGAAAATAGAATTTGAATTGATTAGAGCCCCTTATTTTCAACCCTCATTGCTAAAACTAACACATCACGAGAATAATCAGAATGTGACGTGAGGAAGAAAAAAACAAAAGAAAAAAAACAAAAGTACTTTTAAAAGTTGATAAAACTAACGTTTTATTTAACATAATTCCAATTTTGTTTGGTGAAGAAGCTAAATGCACACCATTTTAGTTAATCATGCATCCAATTCCAAGCTGTCTAGGGTCTAACATGAACGCTAGCTCGTGTATTAGTGTATAGATACAATTTACATCAGATATTCTAAATGATAGAATTCAGTAGCCAATTTAATATATATCAGTTCAACAATTCAGAATTCAATATACATCGAACACATATCTTAACTTATAAAAAAAAAAAAAAAACTCATCTTCAAACACATACACAAGTGCGTGAAAAGATATAATGAATATGATTAAAAATGATTTTGATACAACTTTTGTATCCTACTGCTTAACGTTCTTTCATCCCACTGAATAAGTAAACACAACAATGTGTTCCCTTGAATTATTCCATGGAGTATTTGATCTTCTTTTATGTTTTAGTTACTATGGACATTTTGCATGTTCCTCGTGCTATAAATCGAAGTTTGAAAATAAATTGAAGCTTGATCCGAATACCACATGAGAGTTTAAAGTCTAATCACCTATTTTCAACCTTGACTGTACTAGAAAGCTTGAAACCAATGATCATGTACTTTCCTATCATGAGAAATGAATTATCAAGATGTGATGTGAGAATTTAAGGTTTTATTAACAAAATTAGGGTCCGATTGGTGACCATTTTGAAAACAAAAAGAACGAATAGGAAATGAACGTAGAAAAATAAAATATGAGAAATGAAAATGAATGGTTGTTTATTCTCTCATTTAACAAGAAACAGTTTTGTTTTTTTATTTATCTATAAAAAAAGGAACGAGAAAGAAAAAATATTTCTTCTGAATGATGATTTTTCTTTAGGAACGTTAGGGAATGCATTATTCCTCGTCGTTCCTTGGTCACCATTGATACCCTTAGAGATTTATCTTTTCTTTCTACTGTCACACGGTGTTTTTACTTTTAACCGCAAATGCTTCCTATATATACGTCTTTGTTCTCCATTAAACAACTCACCCACACACCCAAACACCAAACCTAAAAACACAAAGATCATCATCACAATGAAAACCTCTTTTCTCATCACTCTCCTCTTGGCGACAATGGCCTGCACCCACGGACAAGAACCGGTGAAAGACACTGCCGGAAATCCTCTTGAGACAGGTCAGCAATACTTCATCCAGCCAATCAAGACAGGGAGCCGCAATGCTGGTGGTCTTGTTCCAGCCGCCATTAGATTCTCTCCCCTTTGTCTACTTGGCATCAACCAAGCAGTCTTTCCGTTCCTACCGGGCCTACCTGTTAGCTTCCAGTTCGCTGACTCCATCACAGAACCCATCATTAAGACATCTACTGATGTAACCATCGAGTTCAACGTTACCAGACCGCTACTAATCTGCAACGAACTTTCATTTATATGGGCAGTTGAGTCCTTATCAGCTTCCAAGGAGCCATCAATAATCCTTGATGGTAAAGCGGGGAGCCAAAATAGCCGGTTTAAGATAGAGAAAGCCGGAGAAGGAGTAGGAGACAACACTTATAAGTTGACAAGCTTAGACGGGACCGTTGGAAACGTCACGGGGATTTTTCAGGCACCACAACTTGTTCTAACCAATGATGATGCTAAGACCACATTCGTTACATTCAACAAATATAATGAAGCTATTACATCTGCTTCTCGTGTTGACAAGTCAGGTCTTAGGATGTTCTCATTCTAATAGTCAAGGTAATGTAAATGTTAAGCCTTAAAAAAAAAAAATACCTGCACGCATGTTTCTTTACTTTTCTCGTGAATAAAATGAAATTATGTTTTATGATGCTTTATGAGAGACACACACAACTTTGATTTAAATTAACCAGTTTAATTATAAAATGGGATATTGTTTTGTGGATATAACGCTTCGAATCTCTCTATCCCATAATAAAATCGGATATTGTGAAGAAAAACTACAATAATTTTAGTTACAGAAAAAAAAATGTACAACAATTATTAAAAATACTAGATTCAAAAGTTTTTACGTTAACTAATCGATAGAAATAAATAAAACGAAAATTGGGTTAATAATTGATAGATCCCTGGATTCACTTCAAAGTTCAAACACATTATATCCATCTATCTCAGTGACACCAAATCTGATCTTATGTGTTTCTTCTTGATTTTGACTGGAGCAATGAAGATCATAGTAAGGAACAAGTACGTGTTTTTATTACTCTAAATCCTTGACGCCATATGTGTTACGGTTACGAAACAATGGCTCTGTCTATAATTAACGACACAGAGATGTTTAAATCATTCATAAGTTGGTTCCTCCATCTCTATCAGAAATATTGTCTTCATCCCATTAATTATTTGACCATCCTTTATATGTTTGTTAACATGATCAATTTTGGATGTTCCTCGTACTGAAAATCAAATTTGAATTGATTAGAGCCCCTTATTTTTCACCCTCATTGCTAAAACTAACTCATCACGAGAATGATCAGAATGTGACGTGAGGAAGAAAAAAACAAAAGGAAAAAAACAAAAGTACTTTTAAAAGTTGATAAAACTAACGTTTTATTTAATACAAATCCAATTTTGTTTGGTAAAAGAAGCTAAATGCACACCATTTTAGTTAATCATGCATCCAATTCCAAGCTGTCTAGGGTCTAACATGAACGCTAGCTCGTGTATTATTAGTGTATGTATACAATTTACATCAGATATTTTAAATGATACAGTTCAGTAGCCAATATATATCAGTTCAACAATTCAGAATTGAACTTAGAATCTTAAAAAAAATCATCTGCTAATAACTAGAGAAACGTTCTTTCTCACACTTTCTGCCATATACCATTTCTAAACAATACATATCTCTAGTTTTCTGTTACAAAAAAAAAACAATACATATCTCTAACATAATAATTTCCAAAGGAATGTTTCATACGTCAAACCGACAATTGTGCTTATCAATAACTAGTCCCGATGATTAGTGCCCCACGTATAATTCATTCTCGAAATCTTAAGTATCCATCTATAAGCTGAAAGCATAAGAAACCATTCACAACAAAAATAATTGAGTTGCTTTTACACCAAAAAAAAATAATTGAGTTGCTCTACTGACTTTCGAGCATATCACGTGTCTGCATCAATGGGATTTAGGCCTTGTTGAAATGAAGTGATTATTGTCTACAGATCCAAAGTGGTCAATGCAAGTTTTTTGAAGTGAGCACTTTGGTATTTTAGAGAATTTTCAACACCAACATTTATTTTGCCACCCATAATTCACTTCAACCAGTACTTTGCATGGACTATCTACTCTCTCTCTCTTCCATGCAAAGAGGATCTAGTCTCTCTCCTGCATGCAAATATGTTTTTTATTTGTTCTATATCTTGATTGTATTCATATAAATGTGTATATCCTTGTATTGAGAATGATAAGCAATATACATACACTTTCAGTTTATGAGAAAGAAGTCAGCTGTAACGCTCACTAAAGTCCGATGTTTCATGGGAGAAGTAAACAAATACATACAAATTATCATTTTATAAGAGAATATGTTGAGAATGATAAAGTGGAAGTGGAGCACGTTTTGGGGCATGAGCAAAAGGATGATATCCTAGCCAAAGTACTAAGGAGAATCAAATTCAACGAGATGAGAGATTTCATCGGGATTTTAGATTTGTCGAAATTGACTTCAAGCTTAATAGGGAGAAATATTAACTTAAGCTTAAAGATAGCTTGAGCTACAAGTTATGCCTAAAGATAGCTTAAAGATAACTTCATCGCCAGCCACTTTGATGTTCACTTATAAGAGCTTTCAAGCCGTTGACGATTGTCCTTACCGTCTTCTAGCCAGCAGAGAAGTGTAGTTTCCTTTTTGTATTATCGACACAAATTAATATAATAATCGCTCTACTAAAGACTAACGAATAAAAGATCAGAAAATTACTCAATGAAATAAAAGAGAAAATGCAAGAAATTTGAAACAAACAAATCTAATAATCAAAAAGAAAATAGAATCGCCAACACGAAAACAAAATCCAATAAACGGAAACTTATAATCAGTCAAAAGATCGAAGAGAATATAGAAGAGAAAGAAACTTCATAGCGGAGGCTGCAATTGTTAAAATCACAAAAAGTGACACTATTGAAAAATAAGAGAAGTTATGGCCTCAAATTTAAATACAATTCTTTTCTTTCAAGTATCAAAATAAAATTGTCAAATCACCTAACGAATTACTTTTCAAGGGGTAGTTATTAGTTAGTTCAATTGCACCATCTTTTCCAAATAACACCCAAAAACGGCAACGTTTTAGCCCAAAAACGGCAACGTTTTAGCCCAAAACGGCAACGTTTTAGCCCAAAAACGGCAACGTTTTAGCCCAAAAACGGCAACGTTTTAGCTCTTTAACACATAAGTTACCTTTAAAGTCCAAATTAACAGCGAACTCTGTTTCTCTCTCTGTCTCTGCTTCTTCTCCAATCTCGATTGATGTTTGTTTAGGTATGTCTCAGATTCTTACCATTCTTTTACTTCCTCTGTCTCTGCGCCTCATACTACTCTTTAGTCTCTGCGCCTCATACTACTCTTTAGTCTCTGCTTTCTGTCTTGCCTGTTTTTGTCGCTTCGGTAACTATGCACACCAACTATTCGATTAAATGCCGCTTACAAAATCCCACTTCGATTTCGTAATCATATTCTGAGAGAATAATAGATCTATAGAGAAATTCAATGAAACCCATTTATTTTTCTTAAAAAAAACTATTTTTTTAATTTTTTGATTCGAGCATGTTTAAAGCTTGAAGCTTTGTGTGATAAATATATATAAATAAAATCGTATTGGAAAAAAAATACAAGCTGCAAACTTTCTCATGTTCTTTACATCATCAAAGCTTCTATTACCATCAAAAATTTAATTTACATGAAAATGATAAGAAAAAAGAAAAATTAAAGTGTTTATTTACTTAATGCAGAATGTGTGATGAAAGTATAAAAACGCACACTGTTATGTTGTCTCTTCTTTGGCTTCTTCTTCTCTGTTACTTTGGTTTGTGTTTACATCGTTAAGCCAGTCTACAACTTGTTGGATGTTTGGTCTTCTCATAGGGTTTTGGTTCACACACATGCAGGCTATGTCAAGTACACGAAGCATCTCTCTTTCATTACCAATCTCTTTGAGCAACGGATCAAAGACCTCCTCTAGTTTCTCATCCTTTCTCATTTCATGCACCCACGCGACTATTTCTCTCGACACCTTTGGTTTGAAAACCTCCATTGGTCTTTTCCCAGTGAGAAGCTCGAGCATCACAACACCGAAACTGTACACGTCACCTCTCAGAGTGGCTACCCATGCTTGTCCATACTCTGGTGGAATGTAACCCAATGTGCCCACAAGCTCGGTTGTGACATGTGTGCGGTACGGAAGGATCAGTCTTGACAAGCCGAAATCTCCGAGGTAAGCCTTGAAACTCCCATCTAAAAGGATGTTGCTGGACTTGATGTCTCGGTGTACTATGTGTGGTTCACATGCCTGGTGCATGTATGCTAATCCACAGCTTGCTCCTCTCATGATGTGAAGTCTTTTAGGCCAATCAAGCTGAGCTGGACCCTCTGGGTTCTCATGCAGCCAATAATCAAGACTCCCGTTCTCCATGAACGAGTAAATGAGTATACGAGCACTATCATGGACGCAGTAGCCTTGTAGATCGACCAGGTTTTCATGTTTCGCCCTGGAGAGAACTTCTACCTCTGCTTTGAATTCTTTCTCCATCAGACCATAGTCTCCGGTGAGTTTCTTAACGGCTAGGTTCGTCCCATTATCCAATGTAGCTTTATAGACAAGACCAAACCCGCCGCAGCCAATGATATTAGCTTGACTGAAGTTGTTGGTAGCTTTCAAGAGCTCAAATATGGTCAGGTCTTTTGCTTCGTATCTACTGTTTCCAAACAGCAGCACAAGGCTTATGTCTTTCTCCGAACCTGTAGGAACTTCGGAGTACGAGGTATTGGAACTTATCTCCAGCTCGGCGTGCTCAGAATCTCCTGGATTAACCCTCCTCTTGGCCATCACCCACAGAGCAAGCATCACCAAAAGCAAACTGACGCCGAAAAAGATCCCAATGACAAGCCCCACAACAAGCGTTGTGTTAAGCTTATCTTTAATAATCTTTGTAGAAGAAGGCTGAGTTGGAACCGTGCAGGAGGTTAGCAGTACACCACCGCACAACAATGGGTTTCCTTCAAAATATGCTTTTGGGAAAGTATCGAACTGTGCCCCTGTGGGTATCTGCCCACTGAGAGTGTTGTTGGCAACGTTGAAATAAGACATGAAATTTAGTCCTGTGAGTGACCAAGGGATTCTACCAGATAAACTGTTGTTGGACAGGTCTAGCCGCTCTAAGTTTGTGAGGTTTGACAACTCATCTGGGATGCTGCCAGTAAAGTTATTAAGTTGAAGCTCGATGACCAGGAGAACCTTTAACCGTCCAATCTCGACCGGTATAGTCCCGTTCAGTTTATTCTTATTGACGTATATGGCAGGTGGGAGGCTGGAGATCTGATTGTATTGCTGATTAGAGGTGACGTTATTGGGACTGACGAATACAGGCAGCTCTAGATAGCTCCTCTCTGTTGCATCGTATACCTTTTGGGACATGAGAGCACTCAGCTGAAACAGTTCCTTTGGAAGCTCTCCTGTAAGAAGGTTAGCAGAGAGATCCAAGTAGAAAAGGTTTGGAAGTGTTCCTAGCCAACCAGGAATCGACCCCACGAGTCGGTTCTGTGACAGGTCCATGAGTTCCACGCTCTTGAGCTTGATCAGCCAAGCCGGTATTTCACCTTTCAATCTAGATCCACCAGTACCGAAAATTTGTAGTTTTGGAAATGCATCTGACGCAAGGAAGTCCTCGTTGCTTGGTATTGTTTCGTCGTAAAAGTTCCTTGCCATGATGAGAGTAGACAGCTTTCTGCAGTGTTGCAGAATGCTGAGGGCACCTGTAATGTTGGTCATTTGATTTTGTGAAAATGTAAAGAACGACAGGGACTCCAGTTCGAGTACTTTTGGAGATATCTGTCCCGTTAACTTGTTGCCTGCAAACCTCATCGCGGTGAGGTTCTTGCAGGAGTAAACCGTCGAGGGGAAGTCTCCGGTGAAGCTGTTGTTTCCAAGGTCAAGAATGCTGAGGCTCTGAAAGCGGGAGAAATCTACCTTCGATAAGGTTCCTCCCAGCCCGTTAACACGTAAGTTCAACTTCACAAGCTTTGTGCAATTGGCTAGAGAGACTGGAACAGAGCCTGTGAGGTTGTTGATATGGAGCTGGAGTCTGCGCAGATTGAAAAGCTTACCTATATCCTTTGGTATTTCTCCTTGAAGTTGATTGAAATAAAGGTCAAGCAATCTCAGTTTCGTGAGACGAGTGATCCCATCATCAATCTTCCCGGAGAGATTGTTGGCTGGTAAAAGAAGTTCTTCGAGGTTAGAAATATTGTAGATCTCTTTTGGGATTTCACCAGATAGATTGTTGAAGCCTGCTCGAAGAACACGTAGCCTGGAACATCTAGCTAACCCTTGAGAGATAACGCCTGTGAATTTGTTATAAGAGAAGTCCAGTTTGGTGAGCTTTGGTGAAGATGTGCAGATGAAGGAAGGGAGTGGACCGGTGAAGCTGTTGTTGCTGACATTGAAACTGGTTAACCTGATAGCACCCTTAAGGAAAACAGAACCGCGTAGGATGTCGCCTTGAAAAAGATTGCTGGAGAGATCAACGGTCTGGATTTGGAAGTTTTGGTTGCTTCCATTAACAGATGATTGTTCAAATGGCAATTCACCTTTAAAACTGTTGTAACTGAGATCAAGAACCGTGAGCTGATCAAGAACAGAGAAGAAGCCTTGTGGGAGAGGACCAGAGAGACGGTTATAAGAAAGGTTGAGTTGAGAGAGACGACGCAGATTCAAAACAGAGGACGAGAGAGTACCGGAGAGTCCTCTAGAGGGCAAACGAATCTCAGTGACTCGAGTTTCTGGAGAATCATCGCAGGAGATTCCTTCCCAGGAGCAACAATCAGTGGAGGAGTTCCAATGCAAAGGAGAAAGTGGAGATGATACGTTGCTGGAGAACAAGAGGAGAGAGTCTCGATCTTGGAGATTGCATACAGCTTCTGAAACTGTAAGAAAGAAGACAGAAATGGAAAGAACATAAATAAGAATCATAGGTGCTGGTCTCACAAGGAGACCAATGGATTTTGCTCTCATGTTCTTGTCAATCATGGTGAGAACAAGAGAAGAAGAAGCTGAGAAAGATTGAGTAAGCGTAGAGAAGGAGGAGACGAAAGAGAGGGAAAAGTAGCAAAAGACATCATTATCCAATCTGGGTTTGTGTGTCCGAAACTTGTAAAATGGCTCTCAATATGATCGTTGACCAAGGGAATAGTCAGACCAAAACGAAGAAACTTTCTTGTCACACCCAAAGTTAACTTTTCATGCTTTTTATTATTTTATCATTTTATCTTTTGACCCCGATTCTGCTTGTGGCCTGGGTCTTGTGGCATGTGGGTTTGGATTTTTGCCCTAAAGCTCTTTTTTTTTTTTAATTACTATTCCTCTTGTAATAAGGTTACTAAATTTTATTATTCCTCTTGTAATAAACGATCAAGTACAACCCTATAAATACATATGTAGTTATTATTAAAGTCTGATTTTATGATTCACATATTTTCCGTAACAAAAAAAATCAGCCCTTAGACATGGTTCACATAGATACGAAATTTCCAATTTAGACAATAACTAGATGTTAATTGAGAAAACATCCTAAAAATCTTTAACTTACACAAAAAAAAAGAAGTTAAAATAACCTTCAATTTCCTTATAAACCATTTTAATCTCTAACGTTTAAAAATCCATTTTAAACTTCAATTTTTGTTTGACCAAGCCATTTAAGATACACAAAAACTAATAATTAAATCAATTTAATTGTTGGCTTTTTGTGTATCTTAAATGGCTTAATTAACAAAAATTAAATTTAAAATGGATAATTTAAAAAAATTATAGATTAAAATGGTTTAAATGTTTTTTGTTTCATTTGAGGGTTATGAATTTTTAACGGCTTTTTTACTTAATTATTTTTTAAAGAAAATTATTATGTTAAGTTATTTTATTTTCTCCTTTTCAGTTCACATTTTTATTTGTTTTATAATTGATAAAAACATTTATAGTAACAAAAAATATGATTTAGACACATTTATCAAATTAGTATCTAAATGAGTTAAGAATCTGGTTGCACCTAAATTATCAAAGACAAAAGTTGTAACTGCAAAATCAAAGGTCAAAGTCACTTTCAAATCAAAATTCAAGATTTCCACTGATGTGTGTGGACAAGTGTAACAACATCTTTCAATATAAACTTTCTTTGAACCAACAGTCTTAATATATCAGTTTGTTCTCATCTTGGTAAAGTGTGAATTGCTAATAAGATGATATATTTGGTTGTTCTAAGAGAACTCCATGTCTTTAAGTTTCTTTTTATGTCTCATTACATAAGACACACACTTCAAAACCAATGTCTTCTGACTAATAGTTGTTATAGTAATAGATCTAAAATTTCATTTTAACAATGGATCTCGGATTTATTTGAGAGAGAGAGGGGTCATTTCGTGCTTGGAGATAGAGTCCGTGCGTGCGTGCGTGCTATGATGACATGATGATCATAAAAATTTAATTTTGAGATATTACAGTCATGATGGGCACCAACATTATGGTTATCAAAATTTATAAAAGGATGGTTTAGGAATAATTTTTATGTTTTGTATAAAAGAAGGCGTTTACCTTTTGGGGCGGCATAGTAGTGGTAGCGGTGTTTTCTAATAACCCCCTCAATGTTTGTATTTTAATTTCTTTTATAATCATCTTTCTGTATTATTTTTAGTTTGATTGCTTACTAATGCGTATATTCTAATGTTTTAACTCTTTATTATGCCAAGTGAAGGGACAATTAATGTATTAGATAATGGTCATAAGAAGAACGATATTTTTCTTTGGTAAAAATGAATTAGTATTTATTTTGTTTGACTTAATATTTTTTGTGGATACTAAAATCCTCGATGCTGTTCATATCTTCTTTTCTTTCCTTAATTTACTAACGGGTAGATGACGTATATGATTGCTGACAAATTAATGGAAAAAAAAATTGGTATTCAATTTATCAAGTGTATTCAATGTATATATATACACATATATAAGCGTTTTGGAATTTGATTGCAGCTTAGTGAAGTCGTTTTACAATAAATTGGGTTTAAACCAAACTTATGATTGTTTTATTAGTGTAAAAATATGCTTTGGAGTCTAATTAAAGAAGCTACAAATTGTAGCCTACAATTAGTTATTAACACGCTTAATACTTTCATTAGGGTTTGATAAAAGTAAGAAATAATGGTGTTAATTTTTTATGTAACATATTTACATCAAATATTTTTGAAAGAATCCTATAAGAATTTATTTTTCAGTGGATTCGGATATAAAGATCTCGCATTGGGATTGGATCTCCTGTTTTGTTTGCTTTAAACAACCTACAACACGATAACATATTATTTATACATACATATATTAAGAAAATATATAATTTTTTATATTTCTAAAATAAAAACACAATTATCTTTACATTTAACCATATTTCAATTAATATAAAAATAAAATGAAAAATCTTATTAATAAATTTTAAATTAAAATTCTAAAACGATACTTATTTTGAAATTTTTTTTTTCTTACAACGATAAGTAGTATGAAACAAATGGAGTATTATTAACCATTCGGTAAAAGCGGATCATATCTGATATTACACGTAAATAATAAAAAGGGCATTATTCATCTCCGTTATTGTTTTCCCACTGATATCTCATAGGTTAAATCAAATATTAAGAATCTCTAATAGTTTATCCTCAATCCGAGCTATTTGTTATATATAAGTGTAACTCAAATCCAGGTTAAATCAAGCTTGTCGTTTTCTCAGCTCACGATGGAATGAGGGATAGCCAATAGCTAATGTACTTTTATTTTATTGATAACTTGTTTTTGGTTACTTACTTAGAAATTGTATCCATTTCAGAACACAGCACATAAACTTATTTGTGCTATTTTCTTCCAACCGGCTTATCTGTTTGTCTCTCTTGAAAATAACACACAAAATATTTTATGTTCGTCTGACAAATTCTTCTCTTTTTCTTCTTAATTTACAATTTCAATTGTTTCTCATTTTATTAACTGATAAATAAAAACAGTATAATTCGACGACTTGGATCGGGATATTCCATTTTCTGCATACAATTCAACTGAAAGATATAACATGTCATTATGTCAAGGTTTAGTTTGTGCAACTCCATTAATTAGTATAATACATTTTTTGTTGTTTTGAAAAGTATACACAGCTTTTTATATAATTTCCAGCTATAGATGCAGCTATTTAGTATAAGAATATGATATAACGTCACCATTTTCAGAATTATTGAACTATTCACCATTTGCATATATTTTATGGAAGTAATACTTGGAATTTTTAAACTAATCTATAGAAAATACAGTCAAATGGTAATAAGATAAACTCTTTTGTTTTGTACGACATGTATGAATACCATTATGTTATAAATATTTTCAACGACCCAAAATTTATGCTCACCTCGTGAATTTTCGAAAACCAAGGGAGAGAAAACGTTTGACTTTATACAAAATAATATTAGTTATTTCCATTCATATATGTGTACACATACAAATTTGTTGTACAGCTTATCGTGTATATTGATGGTCTAAAAGAGTATATGTTTGAATTGGACCGGTAAGATCACGAAAGGAACAAAATCTAACAACTTGGCTTTTAACAAATATAAAGAGTATAAATGCATATAATATGTTTGTGTCTCTTAAATTATGGCCTTTAATGGCTGTAGTTTGTAGATGTCCTTGTTTCTATTTGTGTCTTCCAAAAACTCATATAATCATTCAGCCTGCTTTTATTTTAAGAAAATATGTATATCCTAAGAGTTATGAGTACTTTTTGGAATTTTAAATTTAGTATGCTAGGTTTGGAACTAATTGGTATTTTAGGGCATTTCTCAACTATTTCTCTCATTTTAGTTTTATGAGCAAAAAAAACTCTAACATTTGGATGGTGAAACCAATTCTAAACTAAAATAAAAAAAATAACACCGAAAAATTGTTAATGTACAAATGATGATTTAATTATACTAAGATTAATATAATTAATATACGATATTGCTCTTTTTTGCTTTTAGAATATTCCCTTAGTTAGATTTGTTAAGAGTTAGGTGAGATGAGGTAATCTCTCTCTCTATATATATAGGTGTTTATATTAATTATAATATTAAAATAAAATATTTAAAGAAGAATGCATGTGAGGAAAAATTGAGAGTGGTAGTTTTTTTCTTCTTATTATTTGAACATATTTTTTAAATAGTTACGGTCCTATTTATAATAAAACAACTATAATTCACTCATCTATATTATTAAAATAGGAGTACAAATATGAATTACCCCTAAAACTTACAACTTATTTACAATTCTATGCCACTGAAGTAATTAAATGAACCTATCTTTAAGCAATCTTTGTCTTTACCTATTTTATTAAATTATTTCCTAAATCAAATTTAGCTAAATTTTCATGTTTAACATATTTCCTAAAAGATTTAGCTAACTTTTAGGAATATTCAAACTTAAATCGATTTTAACAATATTGAACTTAGATATTGTTACCATTAATTATTTTGAACAAATCTAAATTTAAATTTAATATTAAAAATATTATGAATATTTCTAAAATATATGTTTAACCATTATATATATTTTTAATATAACTAAATGTCGCCTAATATTATATATATTTTACAAAAATCAAAATATATGTTTAATCATTTCGATTACTATTAATTATTTTCAATAATAAAATTTAATACTAAGATTTAAATATTTTTGAATTATTTATAGAACAATATTTAATCTTCAAACCCGAATATTATTTTTAATATATCTATATCACGTCAAATGACCCGTATCTAATCAAAATATTTAGAATATTATTACATTTGGAAAATAATTTTGTGTTAAAAAAATATTGCTCAAATATATCAATAGGTCAATATTTATTGAATGTTTAGTAAGACACACGGGTCACTATTTTTTACAGCACATAAACTATTTTATTATTATGTTCATAAAAAAATAAAAATATGGTAAATATTTAAAATATATCTAATAATATTTAAATAATATTCATATATATATATAAATGGAAATAAATACCCGTGCGGGCGCACGGGTCAAGCTCTAGTCTTCTCTTTAAAGGAAACAAAACATGTGTACCTATAACTACACATAATAAAATTAGGAAAAATACTAAGAGGTGAATAATCATCATTTATAACACTTCCATTTATTATACTGTACAATCTTCTGTTAAAAACATAATTATAGAAAATTTTGATGGGGTAAAAACCATGACAAGTGAAAAATTGCAATGACGTAATCTCTTCTTGAGAATGATGAACATGTTTTTTTTCTAGGTCATGCAAATGATGCATTCCAATAACATGACCGTGTTTTCAGAATGTTGTCGTGGGAAGCTCATTTGTGAACAAGCCAGTTGAATTATTTGATGGTCGTATATAATCGATATCCACTTTTTGATTTTTATTGAGTTTTCGTATGTATGAAAAAAATTTAGAAAATTATATTTTGTTTAGTCGCTTTTGATATAACTTTCTTTAAGTCGAGCGACACAAGCCAAATTATCTTCAAACACTTTTATTGATTTCTTCTTAGTAACTATTCTACTTGATTATTGTATATGATGATTCATAGATCCAAGTCATACACATTCTCAATATGCTTTATAAAACATAATAGTTTATGTATAATTTGAAGAAGCTGTAACTAATGTGATTTGAAACTCACAAAATCGCAGTTTCAACAATTATTAAAATATATCCAATTTCGATTAAACTTTATGAGGATCTAATAGATATTATGCACCTACAAAACTAACCATAACAAACTCAAGATTTCTATGATAGATCAATCATAAATCAAAACTTATCTTGGAAAGAACGGATATATTCTCGATTCTGTTCTAATGACATTATGATTGATCATATTCAATTTGTTTTAAGATCATAACGTCAATCAGTTTCTTGTTGGTTTAACAAAAAACAAAAGACTATATAAGTCATGAAAATTAAAAAGATTTTAAAAATAAACAATGATAAGTCTAATTTACCAAACTTAATAAAGATTCGATTATTGTCGAATCAATCAAGAAACTTGAATGATATATATGACTGAAAAACTAACTGAATATGTTATCATGTCATTATTTATGATCGTTAGAGATTATCATATTCAATTTGTTTTAACATCAAAAAATCAATCATTTTTATTGGTTTAATAAATACAAAATAGTAATCAAATAAATAAATCCATCAACTTGGTATTGGCATACCCAAAACAAATAATGAGATGCTTGAGTAAAGTCAAAGTGCTGACAAAAAAAAAAAGTCAAAAGCAAAATTAGCCATATATAGTGCGTACTCTAGAAAAGAGCCAAAAAGGAGAGACAACCGAGTCCATAGACCATTTTGAGTACAAAATTGACCTCTGGAGAGACGCGTCACTTAGAGACCGACCCGTTAATAAAATTTGAATCTATTTAGCCCATAAAACTGATTCGGCCCATAATTGCGATATCTACTCGCCACTTGTGGAATTAATCAGTCACGGTCCATTTAGTAAAGCCTATAAATGTTTACCATAAAGCCCACACAAAATAAATGTAAAACATGTTTATTCAAGTAGGTTGTTAAATTTATAATACGTCATGGTCCATGAAATGCATCACCAACGATAATACTGGTTGATACATGTTTATTTTATTGGATTGATTACAAATTCTTTGTTGCCAAAGTATTTAATATCTCAATGTGAATTCATGTCATAGAAGGTGTTAGCCGTATGAATGTAGGGAGATGAGCTAAAGATTAAAGAGGAGAATGTGTTACTCTATAATGATTCTTATCTAATCATTTTGCCTAGTAACCATATTCTTTTGACTTTTAAGACAAAAAGTATAGTTATGGTATGATTTCTCGCAAAGTATAGTTTCCTAATTCCTTTCAGGTAATGAACATTTGTGCAATGAGGACTTGTTAAGACACTTTTTAGAATACGAAGTTGTTGCTTTTCCTAACCCAAAAAAAGTTGATATGTTTGTAGGTAGAACTTTGATTATGATCTGAATTCTCGCAAAATCTGACAAAAGATTCACCCGATTGAGATACCTTTTTATACAAAGTTTTTTTTTAATCTGGAATATCTGGCAAGACATGACTCAACTGACTAATTCCCAGAGGCCTGATTATCGATGCCAGCCAGACCCGGTTGTTCGCAAGGGAATTAGATATCCATGTCGCATAACCACATGTTAGGGTAATCTGAGGACAACGAATTCGAATCTGCGATCCTTAAGGTCATTGTGGGTCGCCATGTATCACCCGACCACTAAGCATGGTTAAAAAATTCAAACTTAGGCTGATTATAAATTTGCTGTTGTTGTTTTAGTATTATACACTATTTTTTAAGAAGAAAAAAACTGCAAATAACTTTAAGGTTCCACTTCATGAAAAGACAAGATCCTTGAACATAGGACTCGAGCAAGAGGATTGTTTTCCATATCTTTTGATCTTGGAGGAATAAAAAATTCCCTCATTAGCTGAAAATATGTAGATATAATATGTGATTTAATCATCTAGTTATATAAAGTTAGTGCATGACATATTCACATTTGACTTACTTTGTTTGCTTATTCAAAATTTAAACGCAGAAACAAAACAAACAAAATGTAGAAGTAGTGGATGATTACCGATATCTCGGAAAGACTAAAGAGTATTAAAAGATGTGTGGATCAGTGCACACCATCATATTAGCTTATAATGCACTCCATATTCTTAGATTATTTTCTTCTTTAGGAATAAAACATTTGACATTCATGTTTGTTTAGCAATAACTTGACCTAATGTCATCTGTAAGCCGTAATTTAAAACTATGGTATGTACTGATATTGTTGAAATACAGAAATATTAAGCCGGATTACTAATTACTGCATGTTCATACAAATAGATTTAGAGTATTTCCAGTATATAACTCTATTTCTTTTTCAAAATGGAACAATTCCATGATAGAGTT
Organism: Sinapis alba; assembly: GCA_012274485.2. Classification (NCBI taxonomy): domain Eukaryota; kingdom Viridiplantae; phylum Streptophyta; class Magnoliopsida; order Brassicales; family Brassicaceae; genus Sinapis; species Sinapis alba. The sequence goes on along the minus strand of MU105792.1, from coordinate 47,715 downwards.
GAATTTAAATTTCACTCCAATCTTATTTCATTTTAAAATAACAGGTAAAAATAATTTTATTACTCTATTTAAAATAATCTCATGTTTTACTTAAATTTGAAAAAAATTTAGAGAACACTTAACTTCAAATTTCATTTAAAAGTTAAGAAAATGAAATGGACTCAGTTCCAAAAAGGCGATGTAGTGGTGATTGGTACAACCGCACAATTACAAATTAACGGATTCACATTAGCAAGATGCAAAATAGTCTTTTTAGTATTATTCAAAGATTAGTAAAAACAAAATTAAAAACATCTGCATTTTACTTAAAGTTTCATTGCTTACTAAAATTTAGCATTTTACTTTACATTGTTTCTAAGAACTTTATTTATTTACAATGTTTCAAAATAAATAAAGTTCGCTTCCAATTTTATATTATAATAAAGCAATAATAAGTCCGAAAAGATGTTACAAAAAAAAAAAAAGTCCGAAAAGAATAAATAATTTAAGTAACTCGTAATGGAAAGGAGAATACCAGAAAAACTGAGTTAAGTGGAGGAATTAAAAAAGCACAAAACTGTGGAGTAGAGATTTTTTAGGAAGAGTAGCTGCCACAACCCCATGAGCTACCTATGGGACCCTACTCCTCAACGTCATCTTCCTCTTATTCACTTGCCTTCTTCTTCCTTCCATAACCATGACTCAGTTGAGAGACACTGAAACACAACAGATCTCTTCTTCTTTTGCATTTTAACTCATCTCTTTAGCTACTCAACTGTTATCTCTCTGCCTCCACCATTACAAAACCAGTTAAAGCTTCTTGCTTTCCCCAAAGTCTCATCCTTCTCCAAGTAAGATTGAGAAAGAAGACAAAGTTTTGATCTTTTCAAGAAACCATGGATGATGATGGATCTGCTCATAGCTCATTGTTCGGAGACTTAACGACCGAAGAAGTCACAAGCAAGATCATTCTTACAGCAGTCATTGTTCTGTTCATGGCGGTTCTTGTCGTTCTCATCCTCCATCTCTACGCCAAACTCTACTGGTGGCGAGTAGACCAGCTCCAGCAGCAAGAACAAGAACAAGATGAACAATCATCTATAGCTCCACCTGTAACCACTCGCCTCCAACGACGCCGTTTCATCTTCGTCCCAGGGCAAGACGCTATATCCAACACTGGTGGTCTTAACCCTTTTGAGCTCAGTTCATTACCGATTGTCTTTTTCAGACAAGGTGGTCTGGAGTGTGCTATTTGCTTGTCTGATCTTGTCAAAGGAGACAAAGCTAGGCTACTTCCAAAGTGTAACCATAGCTTCCATGTTGAGTGTATTGACATGTGGTTTCAGTCTCACTCAACTTGTCCCATTTGCAGAAACTCTGTTCTTGGTCTTGAGCAAATCGAACTAGTTTCTGACAACCATGATGCTTTGTCTCAAATTTCAAATTCTTCTCTGGAGTTCCCCACCAATGTCTTGGTATGGGGTCGTCAGGATCAGGTTAGTACCAGAAACACCAATGTTGGGTCTCAAGAAGACGGTACTGGTAGTGATAATGCTGCTTCACAGAGTCAAGATGCTGTTGTTCTGAATATCAATGATTCTACAACTAGAAGTCATAATGTAGCGTCTTCATCATCAATGAGGTTTGTTGTTGAAGAGGAAGAACCAAAATCTCCAATGACAACGAGGTTGAGGTCTTTAAGGAGGTTTCTGAGCAGAGACAGGAGAGTCTCTTGCAGCAATAGTAGTAGCTCCAATGCTGCTGCATCTTCTTCTGTTGATCCTTGAAGATTGTGATTACATTAGCTGAGTTGAAAAAAATGGCTTGTAGATGTCAAACTGTCTAGTGGTATTGGCTTTGTGTTAAAGAGCTTTCTTTGTTATCCCAGTAATGTCATTAAATCTACTTCAAGGGAATTTCAAATTCAAAAACTTTTGTTTAGTCAGATTAACACAAGAGTCCTATATTGTTCTCTAATCAACTTCTGAGATTAATAGACTTCAAATGATTGCAGGAAGCACCTTGCTGTTCGTTTGGTTGCCGCAGGTTTCTGCGTCTGCGTCAATAATCTTGTTCGTTTCATTGACGCAGGTACCTGCGTCTGCGTCTGCGTCAACACAGGCGTCAAAGAAAAATGGATGCTGGAAAAATCTGCGTCTGGCGTCAGCGTCAACGTCTGCGGCAACCAAACGAACAACAATCGGCGTCAGTGTCAATGTCCGCGGCAACCAAACGAACAATAATTGACGCAGCCATTGACGCTGACGCTGACGCCGATACCTGCGGCAACCAAACGAACAACAATCGGCGTTAGCGTCGATGTCAGCGTCAGCGACAACCAAACGAACAACAATTGACGCAGACGCAGACGCCGACGCTGACGCAGAAACTTGCGGCAACCAACGAACATCACCTATGTCATAATCCATATTTTCCAAGAAAATTGAACAATTTCTATTTAATCTATTTAAATTGTGATAAGTACATAAATATACCTCCTAGAAATGGATATTCACTAAAGAAAACGGAAACAGGAACCTATGTTGACGTGTGGAACTCTAAATATTATTGAAATGTCTCTATTTGGATTGAAATTGGATATAAACAAAAGATATTGTAAAGTAAAACCATATGATCTTAAGCTAAAATACAAAACATCAACTTAGCAATTGTTCAGGATGCAAAACTCTGACAATGAGCTTTACAATGAATGAGACAAGAGTAGTAGCAAACGGCTGGTATATACACAACAAAAAGGAAGAAAACTAACTGAGCAAAGTCATTTGTTTCACTGTTTTTCTTTCCTCTCTTGCTTGTAATTAAAAAAAAAAAGACAGAAGGTGAATATTATAAAGACATGTTCTGTTAAACCTGCAGTCTCATGAAGTTGGACTTTAACTAATACTATTAGAAACATCATCAGTAATCACGTGCCTTTTCACATGATCCTCATCTCAATAGCATATACTTTCTTGGCTAATACGTGTAAATAGATGTGTATGCATATGGTGATTAAAGAATATGTGACTACTAATCAATCATCAGTGAATGCTCTGGAAATCATCAGATCCAAGATAAACATCCTCCACCATCTGAAACACAATTGGGAAAAGGTGAAATTATTAGCACAAGAGTCAAACTATATCACGTGATTAGATCCCAATATGTATCTCAAGGACAATAATATAATCCACAAAGCAGCAAGAGTTCCAATCTCTCTTCCTTCCATTTCAACTCAAACAAAGCTAGCTACTCAAAACTCTTCTCAGTTGCAGTCTCAGGAACAGAAGAACAACCTAAGAGCTTCAAGATAAACAATGAAGAGGTTCCATACATGGAAGTCGATCTCAGCAGCTCTGATTCTGTTACTTCTAGCTTTGTATATCAACAAGAATAATGTAGAGGGTCGTCAGATGGCACCAGCTTCCAAGGATTTGGCTTCAAGTAAAGCAGTGAGAGATTTACAGATAAGCAAGGAGATGAAGGAGGAGTCTCTAAGAGGTGAAAAAGATAGCTTCAGAAGAATCCCAAGAAGTGGCTCCAGCCCTATACACAACAGGTAAAGACAAAACACACACATCAGTTTCCAACCTTTCTAAAATCTCAAATAGTTTTTCATATCCTTATGCGAGTGTTTATGATTGACACCAAGATTTTGTTTTTTGTTTTTGTACCAGCTACGTCCCTTAGGAAGTAGAAAACAGCAGATAACCGCAAGAGAACCACAGTAATAGTTTTTTTCCCTCATGAATTTTTATAAATTTTTTTGTTTGTACTATAGGGTATTTACACTTGTTAGTGGATGTTGTAATGTAAATGGAGCATAAGAAAGTTTCTTATAAGCTTTTTGTACTGTTAACAGTTTCTAGACTAGGCTTAGACTTCTACAAGTTCGTTTGGAATGTAATACGAAGAGACTGTTTTAATTAGCATTCTAGTGAGGGAAAATCAACTATGATGTCGTCTACATTAAATATAAGAGGGGAAAAATGAAGTTTGACTCTAAATTATAGAGTAAGTAGTCTAACCTTCATATTCACCAGTTTATTTTCTTGGTTGCTGGTTTATATGTTACTTCACCAGTTTCGTTCTTTCTCTGTTTCTTCCTCTTTTAACCAGCAAATAGGTTCCTCCTTATACCTTGCTTGTTCTTTTCTGTGGCGCTTCACCCCGAAAGTAGGACGAGGTAAAATATGCAAAAGAACACACGTATGCGTCCACACTAGATATCTGCCAACATTTAATGGCACTATGGTTAGTGGTCATTAGGTTCTCTTAGGGCCTTTTCCTGATGTGTTACAACTTCCATAGAAAAGCGGAGTGACTATTGTGAATAAGATCTTACCCATCGATATCTAGTTTCCTAATCAGGAAAGGCCCTTGCTTTTGTTTTGAAAGATCAGCTTTCACATCCAACGATTCATTTGCTATGGCTTCCCTTACTGTTGTTAAGTTACATGCATCAAAGCACTTCTCAACAGTAAATGAGCCCGATGTGTGTAATGATAATTCATCAAAATTGTCCATGTAACCTGTCAGGAAGTCACCGGTGAAAAGAAACATCATCAGAATAAAGAAGAATTGCTTGAAGAAAACTGACAAGTAGGATGATATACTTTTTTTAAAAAAAACTAAAGATTAGAGAGAACCTGTAAGACCAGACTGATATAGTGACTTGAAGATACATCATGTCCTCTCTGCTTCAGTTTACAAGACCAGACAAGCCATAAACTGATTGCAGCCTGTTGACGGTTTGAACAGAAAGCCATAAACTGATTGTTCCCCAACATATAGAGGTCTTTATGTATGTTTCCTTTGGTGAGGGGTGAGGGGCTGTCATGTCCACTTGTCCTTTACATATCACAGCATCAGAATGGAATTCAATTGTGCATGGATAATTAGACAAACAGAAAGCAGTGATTTAGTTATTCCAGGACATACTAAAACATCTTGCAAAGGAATGTTACCTTGAGAGCCCTAAATCACAGCTGAACCGACATGAGTGGTTGGCAAGAAATCGCCATTGCCAACAATCACTGAATCATTACCAAGATACAGCTGAGACTTCTGTAGCTGTGAAGTTGATTAATGCTTGTTGTGTTTCTTGGTTGATTATATGTTAGACAACATGATATAAGTATAAATTCAATTTGACCACTTTTTGAATTGACCTTAAAATGCTTGTCTAGTCTCTTGAAAGCTATTGTTGTGCTTAAATATGAAAGTTTGATTGAATATAATATTTGATTGAGGATTCTTGATGGTACATGAACTTCATTGAATAATAATGTTTGTTGTGATGAAAGAAATACTAACTCTTTACTTGAGTATCTCTTTATAGGAATAGTCAATGACAAAATCAAGAACATTCAACGCTCGTGCCTCCAAAGTTCCAAGAAAGACACTCTCCCAAGCTAAGAAAAGAAAGAGAATAGCTGAATCATCCCAAGCTGCTGAGAACCCGATTAGACTGTCAATAGCAGGCTCTAAGCAAAGAACAATAGGCAAGGGATTGAGACTGAAGCTGGGAATGAGGGAGAAGATGTCCACCAAAGAGAAATCACAAAAACTCAATCTCATTCCTAGTTTCAGTCTCAATCTTGGTTGAATTTGTGCTTTCTTTTTGGTGGGGATTTTCTCCCTCATTCCTAGTTTCAGTCTCAACAATTTCCTCTCATCTTGTCTAATTCTTGTTCTTCACTCAGAACAGGTTCTTAATTGCATAACCAGATTCTCAACAGTTTGAAAAATTCAGTCAATCTATTTTTTTCTCAATTTGAGATAGTATTTATTGGAACATTTGAAACGGTGTGTAGAAGACTTTTAAATTTTTCATTGGCTCTTCTTCCAAAAGAAATATTCAAGAAAAGAATTAATATATCCTTCAATTCAACATCACAACAAACAATATTTAATAAAATTCAAGCATTACCAAGAATTATCAATCAAATGGCATAACTCAATCAAACTTTCACACTCAAACACAATAATAGTTTCCAAAAGACTAACCAACCATTTTAATGTTAATTTGAAATGTAATCAAGTTGAAGTTAAGCTTATATTATATTGTCTAAAGCTTAATCAAACAAAAAAACACTACAAGCTTCATTCGACCATCATTAGTTCATCATCAAAGTTCATTTCAAAAAGCTCTAAAATTTTTCAAAACTTTATAAAGTCAAACTGTTCTAAATCATGTAGTTTCTTACAAGTAGCATCAACACATTCAATATCATCCATTCATGTATGAAATTTCAAGTTTCATAAAAAAATCAAAAATATCCTATTCTCAAAAACCCTAACTTCGAAAATCTCAATTCAGTGAATATAAAGGCAAATTTCACTTTGGTTTTCAACATCTATCAATCTAAAGCATCTAGTATCATTAGGAACAAATTTCAATCAAGAAACTCGAATTTAATGAAAACTCAAAAATTTCTCCAAACTCAAGTGAAGAACCCACTTATCTCAAAGGGCCTAGCGGTCTGTTGGATGACCGTTAACGTATAACCGCTACATGCATACTGACCTTGCGCTTGCTTCAACAAGCTTGTGCCTCGAGAAGAAGAAGAAGAAGAAGATTCACAGGAACGATGTCGTTTCCTTCACTTCCCGAGTATACGTTTGATGAGAATCATAACACGTGTGAATAACTGAATACGATTAATGGGCTTCGTAACGGGCCCTATATGGATTTTCCCGACAAAGCGACGGAAAATTATCTTTTGAGGAATTTTCTCGAGAAAGCGACTTAAAAAGAAAAGCAGAACCAATGTGGAGAAGGTCAGCATCGTTTATCCTCGATCGAAGCTCGAATTCACCTCCCATGGCCGACACCACTCAAAACCCTGATTCCATCTCCGCCTACTACCAAACCCGAGCAGCCCATCACGGCGTCATTACAAGCGACTGGCTAGCCCAGGCTCAAGCCGCCGTGGAGCAGCCTGATTCATCCGTATCTGATCTCGGGTCTGAGAAGTCGTTTAATGTGATCGATGAGTTCAATGGATGGAGAAAACAGCCGGACCTTGCGGAAGCCGTTGCAGCTATCCGAGCTATGGCTGCTGTTATACGTGCCAGCGAGGCTACCACCATGATGGAGCTTGAGATTGAGCTCAAGAAGGCTTCTGATACACTCAAGGTGAACTTTACTGTATAAAAGATTGAATCTTTTATCATGTTTTCATTCTCTGATGCGACGGAAAAAAAAAAGACAAAACTTGTGTGTTCTGTTTTGACCCCCCAAAAAAAAGATAAAACTTGTGTGTTATGTTTCGGTTTTGCAACTTAAGACTTCACTGTAAGAAAGATTTGATCTTTATCATTTCTTTGCTGATGTGTGTTCTGTTTTGTTTTTTCGTCAGTCGTGGGACAAAACTGAGACTAACTTTGCAACTTAAGACTTGACTCTATTCATTCTCTGGTGATGGAAAAAGACAACACTTGTCAGTCATGGGACAAACCTGAAACTAACTTTGCAATTTAGACTTCATTGTAGAAGAGATTGTATCTTTTGTCATATGTTTGGTGATGGAAAAAGACAAAACTTGTCTGTTCTGTTTTGGTTTGGTTTTGTTGTCAGTCATGGGACAAAACTGAAACTCACTTTGCAACTTAAGACTTCACTGTAGAGTAGAAAAGATTGCATCTTTTATCATCTGTTGGTGGAAAAAGTACAAAACTTGTGTGTTATGTTTTTGGTTTTGTTGTCAGTCATGGGACAAAACATCAATCTCCTTAACTGCTGGATGCGATCTGTTCATCAGATACGTGACGAGAACGTCTGCTCTGGAATACGAGGATTTCAATTCAGCTAAGTCTCGTCTCCTTGAACGTGCTGAGAAGTTTGGTGAGATATCTTGCAAGGTGAGTATGAAAATCCAATTTTCATAAAAGAAGAAGAAGATCTAATAAAAGATGTTCGGTTTTGTTGCAGGCTCGTAAGATTATCGCAATGCTTAGTCAAGACTTTATATTCGATGGTTGTACCATATTGGTTCATGGACTCTCTAGAGTTGTTCTCGAAGTACTCAAGACTGCTGCACAAAACAACAAGCTCTTTCGAGTTCTCTGCACAGGTTCCCACACTTGTTTGGTCTTTACTATGTTCTCTCACATTAAGTAGCATCTTGATGAACCCTTTTTTCAATACAGAGGGAAGGCCGGATGGAACAGGAGTTTTGTTGTGTAATGAGTTAACGAAGCTCGATATCCCGGTGAAACTGTTGCTTGATTCAGCTGTGGCGTATAGCATGGAGGAGGTGGACATGGTGTTTGTTGGAGCAGATGGAGTTGTAGAAAGTGGAGGTATTATCAACATGATGGGGACTTACCAGATCGCACTCGTTGCTCACAGCATGAACAAACCGGTCTATGTCGCCGCAGAGAGTTACAAGGTAACCAGACTAGTTACGTGTTGCCACGTGTCGGTCCCAAGTTAATGATCCAAGTTAATGATTAATGATACGAAGTTGTTGTGTATTTGCAGTTTGCTAGGCTTTACCCATTAGACCAAAAGGACATGGCACCGGCACTGAGACCGATCGAGTTTGGTGTAAAGATTCCGGCAAAGGTGGAAGTAGAACGGTCTGCTCGAGACTATACTCCGCCTCAGTACTTAACGCTACTCTTCACGGACCTTGGTGTTCTATCTCCTTCTGTAGTTAGTGATGAGCTTATTCAACTCTATCTCTAATATTTAACATCCTAATTAATTTTTTATTTTGCTTCCACTTTAACTCGTGTTCCGGTCGAAGTGCATGTTTTGATCTTTTTTTTTTTTTGGTTCAAAAGTTCATGTTTTGATCTAATAATGGCTCTTAACAGAAAATAGAAGGGAACATTTCAGTATCATAATTAAGCAAAAAAAAAAAAAAAACATTTCAGTATCATAATTCAATCTAATAATGGCTCATACAAGAAAATAGAAGGGAACATTTCAGTATCATAATTCATAACTATTACTCCCTCTTTTGTATTTTAAGCGTCGTTGTATACTTTAATGTGTTTCATTAATAGTATATTTTTCCACTTTTATTTTTATTTTTTTAGTTCATTAACTAATAAAAATTAAATAAAACAATGTATTTATTAGAGATATAGTAAAAAATTATAATTTTCTTAATATGTTTGAGAAGACATAGTAAAAATTTAACTATTTTCTTAATATTCGTGAAATTTTAAACTATATAAAGAAAAACTGAGGGAGTAATATATTTGAACCACATAAAAAATGTATTAACTCAATGGCCATCTTAAACAAATTTGTATCAATGTGAAAGCTTCCGTGATCAAATGAGTCGACTTAAAATTCGTTTATTATTTTTATCAACAATTATGAAAACTAATTTAATAACAAATTATGAAAACTAATTTAATAAAAAATTATGAAAACTAATAGAATAAAAATAGGACTTAAGTATGATGCAATTAAAAATGTAAAATCATTAAACACAAAATCTAATGTGGTTTATGGTAGTGGTGTAGTAAAACTATCATATGTGAATGTTCACAAACTAACACAACAAAATTATCCATTATAAAATTGTTTATGGTTTTTCTATAATTTATAGTAGAAGACTAAATCAAACATGAAACACATGAGTTAAGGTTGCTAAGCGAATGTAAATAATTTAGAAAAAAACATACAAATATAGAACACCAAAGTATAAATATATTAAAGAAAACAATTCATAATATCACATAAACGGAATGGCTGCAAAGTCCACATATCCATCGTTACCTGCTAGACCTTGATCGTTCCTAATTATCAAATTTTCATCCATCATTTTCCAGTTAACCGGAGCCACCAGATTTGGAAACTCCTGAGAATTCATCTGAACCGTCGGATCACCACCCAACTCACAGATCCTAGTCCACAGATTCTCCCTTAAACCACTCAACGCCTTCATGTACTCTTCCATCTCTTCCTCCGCTACACTCTCCACCGCCCTCTCCCACCACAAGCAACCATTCTCCTCCCCTTCTCCGGTTGCCACATCATCCTTTCCATCCTTTGACCTTAGCGTCACGGGAGCCTTACGCAAGTACTTTTCTATTAGTGTCTCCACGTTACCAAACGCGTAGACCCTATCGCAACGCGAAAACGTTATGATACCAATCTGAGCGCCGCAGAGAACGCTTAACTCGGCCGCTTTTTTGAAAAGCCCGGTTCGGCGTTTGGAAAACGTTACTTGCCTTCGGTTCTCTTCTTTGATCTCTGTGATCTCTATCTTCTGCCGACCTTTCGTGGTTTTAGGGTTTTGCGGTTTTCTCTCTTTTCGTTGCTTCACCGACAAGTTAGGGCTTTGGATGGGCTTTTGTTCCTTAGGGAACACGCAAGTGGTCGATGAGGCTTCTCCGTTCTCCATATTGGCGACAAGAATGAGAGATCACAAAGAGTATATATGTTTATATAAATCGTTTGTACGTGAATAAGGAAGTGATGCTACTTCATTATATATGTAATTTGTGGTATTAAATGCATGTCTCAATAATTTGACTTGATTATGGGATGATTCCATAAAAACCAATGTTAACTTTTTTGTTAATCTAAGTTTGTGATATTGTTTCCCTGATTTACGAGATATACTTACTACATTCTATTTTGCTTGTTTGTTTAAAAAAAGAAAACTAATTAATGATGATGCATATGATATGCTACTTAATCAATGAAACAAATATATGCATATCAATATTTATTGCAAATGGGGTTTCCACATGAAAGATTCATCATCCACAAATCTCAGTTCCTTCCAATCTAACTAAATTTTCCCGCTCAGTATATCAATTAATCTTTAGTTAATCTTTCAGAAATACAATATAAAAGATCGTCGAAACTTCCATATTGTAGATTATTGTAGATTGAGTGACTATAATTTTTTCTTGACGTTAATTTTTCCAGCATTTTTCAGGACGCAATACAATTAATTAATCTAGATTATTGTAGATGGAGTGACACATCCACACAAGTTATGATAACGAATACGAGATAGATATGGTAGAAACTTCATTCAAAACAAAAACTGCAATACAGAAAAAATCTAAATGTTGTCTTAAGACAAAAAGGAGTGAAAAAGAGAGAAAAAGTTGCGGTTTGAAAACTCTTCAATCCCAACAGTAAATGAAAAACATCTATCAACTTTACTCCCAACCGGTAGCTGGAGCAGTTGCCGGTGGAATAGCTGCGTCCCATCCACCATCTGCTGCTGGAGCAGCTGCAAAGAAACCCAAACAACAAACCATTAAACTCAACAACCAGAGAACCAAAATAGAGTTACAGGTAATATATGAACACTACTCACCGCTGGAATCGTTCCATGAAGCACCGGCAGGAGCAGCAGCGATTGGCGGCTGAGCTTCTCCTGGCCATGCAGCATCAGGGATGGCAGCAGTGGTCCATTGGTCACCACCTCCATACTCAGGAGCAGGTAGTCCAAACTCAGCCTGAGGAGCAACTTCATCCTCATCATCAGGCTTAGCCTCCTCTGGCTCCCTGTAGAAGAACAGGTCAACCTGTAGAACACAACATATAAACAAAGTCACACACAAAACATGAACAGAAGGAAATGAAACTACAGGGTTTTCGAAAATGATATTTCTCTTTACCATGACATCCCACTTCTGAGCAGGGCGGATGGTTCCACGCATCTGAAGAACCATGCGGGCAAGAAGCCAGAAAAGACAACCAATGCTGTGCTTTCCCTTGTTGTTGGCGGGGATACCAATGTCAACAAACCTCATGGGAGAGTCAGTGTCACAGAAAGCAATGATTGGAATGTTTCCCAAAGCACCTTCCTTGATGGGCTGCAACACACAAACAAGATCCGAGTTAAGACAAAACCATCAGTTATTACATTTTTTTAATAAATGGCTTTACCTGGTGGTCGGTACGTGGATCGGTAAGAATCAACAGCCTCGGCTCGCTGAATGAGGTCTGCATCTGATTGGTAAAGGTACCAGGAGTGTGCCTTCCAGCAATGGCATTGGCTCCAGTGTACTGAGCGAACTTGAGGACAGCTCTCTGACCATAGGGTCTAGCTGACTGCACAATGATATCCTGTGGGTTCTCAATAGCAACAATAACTCTAGCAGCCATCTGCAGCTTTTCCCATGTTTTGCCGAGGTTAAAGATGTAAATACCTGACAAGGAAAAACAACCATCAACCTCAAGAATGCAAAGCTCTGCATTTAGCAGTGTGTAGGATAAAAAGGGGAGCACAAAATAAATTAAATCAATATAAAAAAAGTAAGAAAATTAATCAAAAATATAAATTTTAATTTTAAGAAATCAGTTAAATTGTTTAGAGGGTTAACTACCGCTGGCTCAATTTTCTAATTCATAAGCTTGGAATCATACTTACCAGATCAAACATATGTCCTAATAACTACTTCATACAGACAGAAACCACTCGAGTAAACAAGAACACAAGCAAATATACATAAAGACAAGCACTTTTGTTGTTATCTAAACTTATTCATACACGAAACGACGACATAAATGGCTATTGATGCGTGGCGGCGGTTAAGCTCTTCTTTGGTGACAAGAACTAAACTGACCCACAAGTCACAAAACAAATATAAACATACAGCTGCACGTACCAAAGACAGAACATAACCAAACAACGGTAATAAAAGAAACACAAAAAGATACATAAGCATACAAACCCCAACATACCAAAACAGAGTCTCGATGCTCTAAAATCATCTATACACATACTTAATGCACAAAAGAAAACATTTTTAAAGAGGAGAAGTTACCGTCGTTGCGTCTCTTGAAGACGTAACGCTCCATTTGGTAGTTACAGTTCTTAGTTCCGAGGTGAACCTCAGCAGCACACATCATCTTGATGTCAGCTTCCTTCTGTGAAAGCTGTGCAGATCCGTTAGTCGCCATTCTCTCTTCTTCTCAGAGACCTAACCGCCGAGATAAGCTTTTGCAGAGTAAAATCAGACGAGTGGCGACGAGACTGAGCAGCCGCGAAGGGAGGGAGACATCATTATATCTCAATCAAAAACCCTAATTCATGTAAAGTCTATTTTACCCTCGGTTTTAATTAATACAAACCGGGAATTAATTAAATCGAACTTAACCGTTAATTACTGGTTTAGTGTCCGGTTTTACTTAAACCGAACTCCAAGTGTGCATAAACTTGTCAGCAAAAGATCTCTCTCTCTTTCTCAGACTTCGTTTTATTTTTCTTCTGGGCTTACCTGTAGAAGTTAGAACCCTAATGATCTCTCTCCCTTTCTCTCCCGATCTCCTCTACTGTGCTTGAAATTACGTCCTTAACCTCCTCTTTGATTCCTCTCTTCCCTTTCTCTTCAATCCAAACTCAGTTGGAATTGTGCTCCGATCTTCTCCGGAGCGAGCTCATAAGGTACCAATCTCATACTCCGTTGCGAAATTCTTAACCTTTCGGGTCACCCATCGTGTTTTTTTGGCAGTACCCAGAAGGGTTGAGCTTTATCTGTGGAGAGGAGTCATGGGTGTCACGTTTAAGATTTCGAAGATTGGTAGAAAGTTCCAGCAGAGGATTTCTACTAAACCGCCTACTCCTGGCTCTCCAGAGCAGCTTAATCCGAAAGCAATCGTTCTATCAGGGAAATCGAAGGTAGTGAAAGTTTCTAAATTTTGAGCCCTTTGTAACTTGAAGTTAATTACTTTTTTTTTTGGCTTCAGGGGATTGTTGAAAGCCAGGTTGGTGGGTTGCTGCAGCCATCTTTGCCTGATATATCTCCAGGTTAGCATCTTGGCAGAGGACAAGTCTCCTGTTGAGATTTGTTGAATTGAACTGAGTGCATTTGCTTCTTTCTCTTTGCAGAGCATGAAGTTTCCTTCGTGTTGAGCCTTTATCCCAATGGGTACTCTTTAGGAAACCCCTCTGAGGTATGTATTCATTTCCTGGTGGGAGTCTATATGAGTTGGTTTCTTGTATTTGAATTTATATTACTTTACATATAATGATTGTTGGTTTCTGAGAAGCAGGCTGTGCAACAGACATCCTTTCGAGATGCTCCAAAGGCCTTACATCCGTATGATAGAGCAGCAGAGACTCTACTCTCGGTGAGTATTTCACATGAGGAATTTTTAATTAAGAGTATTTTTCTACCTGAGTCAAAAACATAGCTAGTTTGTATTGTTAATGAGAGCCACTAGATCTGTATTCTTTGTTGTTTGTTAAATTTTTCTTTTTTTGCTCCATAAAAGTTTCTGAGGTCTCTATTATGGCAGTCGGTTTCAAGAAATTATTTTGATTTGTTACACTAACAGTTGGGATGTTATGCCAGTGTAAATCATATTTTCCGTAGTAATTTAGAAGATGTGAGGTTGATGTTTTTTCAGTCGTTCAATCCAAATCAGACACTTTACTGCACTGCACTATTTGCTCAATATTCGTTAAATCATTTTCAAGTTATCATTCTACTGGGTAAGTGATTTTATTTCCTCTGGTTGCTTTATAGGCTATTGAGGCTGGCAGACTTCCTAGTGACATTTTGGAAGATATTCCTTGCAAATTTGTGGATGGTGCAGTCATATGTGAGGTGAGCTCTCTTCAGTCATTTATTTGAACATAGCCTAACGCCCTAAAGCCTTCCATGACCTGTCATCTAATCGAAGTAAATTAGCAGTCCCAAATGGTTCTTCCAAAAAAACTATTAAAAAATTCATAAGGCTGGAAACTAGTTGTAATCACCATGGTTCTAGTTTGCATTTCATAAGCTCGTGGAAACAGTCTAAACTTATTCAAACATTCACAAAACTCTGTATATATCTTACTTGATCAAAATTATCTTTAAAATTAAATTTTTGTGTAGTGAGCGTGTTTCATAAGTGCATGCGAGTTTGACTACCAAACTCATTCTTTCTTTCTTTTTTTCCTTCGAGGCAGATCAATTATTTTTATTGTTTGTTGATTGCTCGTATTATGTTTACTATGAGCTTTTGAAACACGTTGGAGTAGTTGGAATCAGAAGAAAACATAAAATAACAATCTTACATTCATGTCTTTTTATAAATATATGCTATGTGCTATTGCAGGTGCATGACTACCGGAAACGTACCCCAGAGCAAGCCTCTCCTGTGATAAATAAAGTGCGCCTTAAGATGTCACTCGAAAATGTGGTAAAAGATATTCCATCAATGTCGGACAGCTCGTGGACATATGGTGATCTCATGGTAATCACGGTCACTCGTGGATTACAGGTCGAATATCTGAGCACTGAAAATATTATGTACTAATACTTTCATTAACTGTAGGAAGTGGAATCAAGAATATTAAAAGCCATACAACCTGAACTTTGTTTGGATCCTGTTCCCAGACTTGATAGGCTGAGTAAAAACCCTGTGACCGCTAAGGTAATATAGCTTATTAAAATTACTATGTGTGCTTTCCCTTCTCAGTTGCTTTTATAATGTCTAAAAAGGTTTTGTTTATGCTCCATAGCTCGATTTGTCTGTTTCTACTTTGCGGAGAAAGAGATTGATGCAAATGACAGAAGCGACTGCCATGTCTCTGAACAAGAATCATGGGAAAAAGGTTTGCATTGATCGGCTTCCAGAAAGCTCAGAGCGTGTAAATATGCCAGGACACTTGTTAATGCATCAAACCCATAACAACCAGGCTATTCAAAATCCTGGTGCTAATATGCTGGCGGGATTGAGAAATCAGACGTTGCAAGATGCGTCAACTTCCTCACTGCCTTTGGTACCACCTCAGCAACAAAGGTTCATGGGAACTGGAAATATTAGAAACATGCAAGATCAAGGATCAAATTCTGTCAGTGTCTCTGGAGCTTCGCCTGGAGGACTAGATGCGATGTTGCCTTATGGCTCTGATACTATGAACCCAGGTGCATCTTTTCAAAGAAAGAGACAAAGTCAAGAAGGACAAGAGCCTTCTATGCCTGGTTCAAATAAGCGGACAAGGGTTTCACACATTGGTCCTCATGGGGTTCCACAGCAACAGTTGGGGCAACGCGTGGATGGCATTCAGGGAACCGATACAAATTGGAAAAATCCGCTTCTACAACAAGATTTGCTAGGCAGAAGTAGTCAATATCCAAATCCAAGTATTCAGAGGTTTTCGCCTCAGCAAATTGAAGGAGTTATGAATCAGGAAGGTGGTCCCATGCAATTTCCAGCTTCACAACCGGGGACAATGCGTTACACTTCAAAAGAGGAGCCATTTGAGACTGGTAAAATTGATGGTAATATCAGAAACGATATGCCAGGGGTGGGAAGCGATGCAAATAATTTGGATCCGCGTATGCAGTCAAGGATGCCTCATAATGGACTGTTAAGATCGAATTTCTCTCAAACATCCTGGAATGTGAATTCAGGACAGAAGATTGAGAAAGACCTTAGGAAAGAAGAACAATTCAGTAGAAGGATATCGGCTCAAAGCCCTCGTTTATCAGCAGGTGCTCAACCACAGTCCCCTCTTTCATCGAAGTCTGGTGAGTTTTCTGGTGGTTCAATGGGAACCCACTATGGAGCAGTTGCAGCAGCTCAAAAGGACAAGGCTGTTACTTCTATTCCTGCCATTGGTGCTACTCAGTCAATGGGTTCTACTCCTAATGATGCTATGCAGCAAAGACAACACCAAATGGTTGCAAAACGGAGGACAAATTCTCATCCTATGACACAAGCTATAACCACTGTTGGCTCTCCTGTTAGTGTCAATACTGTGAGTGCCAATGCTGTTGGTCCTCCAGTGGGAAACCAAACTGCTGGCGATCACGCAATCCTCGAAAGGTTCTCAAAAATTGAACGAGTTGCTGGAAGGTATAAATCTTATAAAACCTGTTTTTTTGAGTTTATACCCATTAAATTATTCTTCATGTTACTAGTGGTTTACTTTGGACTATATGCCAGCTATAGTTGAAATATAAGTAATAGGAGTAATAGCCTTTTATTTTTGACTTTGACAATTGACACATGCCACACTTTTCCTCCTTATCTCATTGCATCTATACTAATTAAGTTTATCTGTTAGTGCATGAACAAGTTTTTATACACTTTATGTCATGGAATTTTTTTGGTCTATTTCTAGGTACCAACTAAACTGCAAAAAGCATAAGGTGGATGAGTACTCTCGAAGACCTCGCTCTTATGTTCCTCAGCGTCTGATGGTTTGTATTTCGAGCTTGTCTAACAACGAGGACTTCAAAGACGAGGAGAAAGCGTTGTCAAAATCTATTCTTGGTGGCAGCATGAATACGTGCAAGACAAGAGTCATAAACGTCCTTCGGATGGAGCGTATAATGCAAGGTCGGTTTTCTTCTCTAACCGGATACCTGGCAATTGATACATTTCTCTTTTTTTTTCATTGTCCCTGACTCTATCTTTTCAGGTAATGTGCCTGCCGCCGTCCCTAAAATAGTAACAAGACTGGTGATGTCAGAGAAGCCCGTCGACGGGACAGTAGCATGGTATCAAGGGGAAATAGATGATGGCGATGGTTTTCCAGCTGAAGATCATATGTTAGCATTGCCCAATACTGTAAGTTCACTGGAAATTTGACAGTTACAAACATCCCTTGCATTCTCTTTAGATCAGCAGTATATCTTCAACTTGCGTGCACTAACATTGAATGCAATGCTGATATTACATTCATCATTGTTTATTCGTTGTTCATGTTCTTCGCGTTGGAGTCACTGTTGTGAATTTTGTGTGTCATTTTGAACATGGTTGGTTTATGGATACATCTCTCTTGTTAGTTGCTTCTGCTTGTTTATCCTATTCTTCCATAATTAAAAGGGGGGTGGACAAAAGATGATTAGTTCTTCCCTTACGCTGATTTATTTATTTGTCCTCATTTTGTTACAGCACATCGCCGATCTACTTGCTGCTCAATTTAAATCACTGGTAATTCTCGAATTCTGAACCGAGTATGTCAAGATCTTGGTTCGAAGAGAAAGCTACTTACAGATTGATTTGTATGCTTATGCAGATGGTTCGTGAAGGATACCGCATAGATGAACATATTCAGGAGAAGCCAAGTCGTGGGGATGCTGGTCCAAGCAGCAGCCAACCAAATTCTGCGGGTGGTTTTCCAAGAAGTAACTCTGCAAATGAAACGCAACAGTATGGGGATGCAGTTGCTGGACAAGCGCCCAATGAGGCATCGAAACAGGGGAATGCTGGAAGTACGCCTATGAACTCAACACAGAATATCATTGCAAATGCAAGGATGCTTCCTCCGACAAATTCTCAGGCCTTGCAAATGTCTCAAGGCCTGTTGTCTGGTGTCTCCATGCCTATGCAACCACAACAGCATGACCCACAACAGTCTCCGCTACTGTCATCACAGCTACAACAGAGAAATCAACAGTCCATGTTTACACAGCAGCATCCACAGATGCAGAGAGCGGCATCGTTGATGTTACCTACAAATCCTCTATCAGCTATCAACTCGATGAGCCAGAGCTCTGGCATGCCGCTGGGTGGTCAGATGACCAACAACCATTCGCCTCATCAACTGCAGATGTTACAGCACCACGCGGCAATTCAGAGGAAGCTAATGATGGGGCAAGCGTCAGGTGTAAGCATGGGTATGGGAATGGGAAGCATGGGCAACAATATTGCTGCGCTTGGGGCTTTTGGCAACCAAATGAATATGGCAGGAAGAGGGCTTGGAGGAACCGGAATCACATCATCAATGTCTCTTCCTGGCATCAATAATATGGGCCAGAACCCGATGAATCATTCAGCATCAAATTTGAATGTTATAACCCAGCAACTCCGATCTGGTGCCTTAACACCACAACAGAATGCCGCTGTGCTCACAAATCTTAGGTTGGCGAACCGAGGAGGTGTAATGGGTGCTTCCCAAGCCGGGATGAGTGGCGTGTCAGGTGCCAGGCAGATGCACCCCAGCTCTGCTGGTCTATCTATGATGGATCCTAATACATTAAACCGAGCCAACCTGCAGCGAGCTATGGGTAACATGGGCCCACCTAAGCTGATGCCTGGAATGAATCCTTACATGAATCAACAGCAACTCCAGCAGCAGCAGCAAACCCAACAGCAACAGTTGCAGCATCAGCAGCCTATGTCTCAGCAGCAAGCTCAGTCTCAGCAGCAGCAGCTACAACAACATGAGCTGCCTCAACAACCACAGCAGCAGCAGCAACAGGCAACAGCCTCCCCTCTTCAGTCTGTGCTATCACCACCCCAAGTAAGTTCGCCATCAGCTGGAATTACACAGCAGCAGCTGCAACAGTCCAGTCCCCAGCAAATGAGCCAGAGAACTCCGATGAGTCCCCAGCAAATGAACCAAAGAACTCCAATGAGTCCGCAACAAATGAACCAAAGAACCCCTATGAGTCCTCAGATAAGCTCGGGTACGATGCACCCCATGAGCACAAGCAACCTCGAGGCTTGTCCAGCAAGCCCACAGCTAAGTTCTCAGACGCATGGATCTGTTGGTAGCATCGCCAATTCCCCAATGGAGCTTCAAGGTCCCAAGAACAACTCTGCTAGTTCTAATAATCCCTAATCAAGAAAAATAATGATTAGTTTAAGAAAGCCATTTTATCTTCAAAACATGGGTTGTAATTTAATTTAGGGACTGGCAAAGCATTTGAACTTTTCTTTTTGTCACAGTTTTAAGTTTTGCGTGTACATAATAAATTAATTAAGCTTGTGTGTAGAGAAAGTAAACAATCCCTTGTGCGTTGCAAGTAAACTAGCCATTAGTATTAGGTTGTTGATATGTAACCATTAACCACTGCCTGCTTCATGCTTTCTGGAGATTTTGTTAATGATAGTTTGTAAAACTTTTTCGGTTTATCTTATGTTTATTATGTACACGCAAAACTTATAGCAACAATGGTCTAAACCGTGACGTTCTTCTGATGTTCCTGTAGCACTAACTGGTCAATTGCTTTCCCATATGGTAGTGGACAAACCCTGTAGAATATTAGGCTAATAAGCCGTCATGCGATGGCTGCAAGTTTTAACATTTTATCATGAAATCATACTCACAACCTAGAGACCCTGTAACAAAGACTACAGTCCCAAAGGAAAACTGAGTAAAACTGATTGTAAGCAAGTGTATTTTAGTTTAGCCCACTAAGAACATTTTTATCCGGATCTCTTAAGAGGTTTCTTGTACTGTTCGCGGGCCTCACTGACATGTGTTGGCCCGCGATTGGTTTGAATTTTTTTTCTAAAGAAAAAGTAAAAAGAAAAAAAAACTTTAAAATGGGTTTTGAGATAAAGATGCTCTAAGACGAAGTAATGTTTAAAACTTGTTAAAATACTTCACTAAATGAAATATTCGCCGACTAATCAGATTTAGGCCCCCTTAGCAAAAAAAAAAATCAGATTTAGGTCCAGTCCATTTTCTAACTATTGAGAAATATTACATCTGTTTCTGAAAGTAAGATTTTCTGGATTTTATTCTTGTTCCATAAAAATAATTTTTGTATATTTTTAAGGTACTTTTGTATACTTTTGAAAAACATTAATTGTGAATATTTGAATTGATTAAATTTTATTGATAGATAGTTATTGGAAAGTTGTATAGGAAAATAAATGATAAATTAAACTATAAATATTTATTATATTCTTAATTAACGTGAAAACTCTAGAAAATCTTACTTTTGGATACGGAGGGAGTAGAGAATTTAATTACCAACCTAATATAGACATAATAATATAGCAGAAGAGATGTACTGAACAAGACAGAAGAAGAAATCCCCATGAAGTTTGCGGAAAGGACACACCGACCGACTTCTCTCAATCATTAGCATGTCGGAAGCAATTAATAAACTTCATTAAACTTAACAACCAAACTTTTCCTCTTGTAAAAACGAGACTTCTCTTGTTTAATTATATATTTAGAGCATATAATGATTAGACCTTCGTCGTACTTAAATCATTTGATATAATTATTATTTTGTCTAATTTATTACTTTATGTTTAAATAAAGTCTTCGAGACGCTTTAATAATATTATGTGCGCCCTTTTAGTCACGAGTCCACGACAATTTTCAGTTTTTAATCAACAGGTTTTGCTATAAATAAATTAATATATACATGTACTAAAGTATTTAAACTGATAGTAAGCAAGTATTATTATCATGTTTTCATTTTGAGTAATTAATCTGTAAACTTTGAATATATTTTTAAAAATAGTAAAAGTATATATGGCTGGAAGTTCATAAACATTAAAAATAAATATAGAATATCCGCAACAAGAAAGGAGAGGATGGCCATGGAATTGGGACCAGCTCACCAACGCGTCATGAGAGCGACCATTATCATTTCCAATTAAACAAAATTGCATATCATATCTTAGTTTATGTTTTATAAAAATATATATATTTGAAATGGACATCATATTACATATCACGGAGGACCGTCTCTGATATGCGGAGTTTCGATGGGTTTTTTCACGTTATAAAATACAGAATTGCAATTTTGAATAATCATTCATGTATTTTAATATGTTTTTGCATTCATTCAAATTGTTTTCCGTATAAAATGGATCTTTCAAAATTATGAGTCATTTTGAGACTAGTTGTTAATGCGCCTCAAGTTTTTGATACTGTCCCGGGTTATATACAAAACACTATGAATATCTTTTACCAAAAAAAAAACACTATGAATATCAATGATATAATTTTTTTAATCAAAAATAAATAAATGATATAAATCATTGCTAGAATTATTTTCAAAAGAAATAAAGATCAATTGATAATCTAATTAATTGAATTTGCCATCATATTCAATCATTTTTGTTAATTTCTTATTAAATCAAGCAATTTCAAACATCATTATTTACTAAAGTCATTTTTATTATGTCATGAGACTCATGACTCGTGGAGAAAGATTCAGTAACAAAATAAGAAACAAAGGTCATAAACCGCCACAATAAAATAAATAATAGAAATAAAGGCGACCATATATATATTCAGTTTCTCTAAAATCATCTTATTATTTTACTCCCTCCGTTTCACAAAGAGTGTCACTTAGACACATTTCACACATATTAAGAAATTGATTGAAATGCATTTATGATTGTATTAATTACACCTATTTGACCAATAGTATTTGAGATAAATAGATTTATTTATAAAACTATTATTTTACAATTAATATTAAGCTATAAATTACATTGAAAATCTAAAATGATATTCTTTGTGTAACAAGAAAAAAATGGTAAAATGACACTCTTTGTGAAACAGAGGGAGTATTTGTTTATTACAACTAAGAGAAATATATATTATCATACACTTAGAAGCAAATATATGAGATTGTTGTTTAGAGAAAATAATTATTTTGTTGGTTGTAAATGATCATAATCATGATAAAATTGCTCGAGAAAAACAGAAGCAAATGGCATGGCTTACGTGATCACGTTGGAATCACACACCACATTACAAATCAGCAGGAACAAACAAAAATAACAGCAAAGAAAGTATATATTATACGAAACAAATGTGTAAAAAATCAATTGGTCAATGTCAATAAGTATAGAACTCAGCCAATTCTTCAACGGATCCTCCTTCTTGACCAGTCTTGAGCATCCACAACAAGTGTTCGAACAAAACAACTTCACAAGCTACAACAATCTCACGATCTTGTTCAACGGATCTAGAAGACCGATCCACGAGTTCTTGGAAGAGTGGGTGAGATATGATGTCGGGTCTAAGCATGTAAGGTCTTCGAGTCTGACCAACATAAACAACATGGAGATTGTTATCCTCTGATAGCTCATCGGAGACGGCAGCGGAGGAGGAGGAGGAGGAGGATTGGTGGTGGTTCTTGGTGAAGGACGGCCATTTCTTTATCGCCGACTTGAGCTTTGTCAGCTTCCCAACTTTGGCCATTAACTTATGGAACTAACTTTTTCTTGTGTTTGGAACAAGAGAGTTGTTGAACTATGTAGGGTTTAAGGTTTAGGGTTTAGGGTTTAGGGTTTACGAGCATATATATATATATATATATGAGTGTGTGTGGGTCAAAATATTGAATGAAGAATAGAAAATGTTTTGAGATGTTCTTGGGAGGAAACAACGAGGAAGGTTCGTGTATATATATTGAGTGAGATAGAGAAACGTATATAGATGCATTGCATGACCCACCGATTGATACATAACAGCTAAGAGAGATGAGGACAGAAATGGTAAAACTAGTAGCATCTTCTTTGCCCATTGTTTTTTTTTTTTTTTTTCTTTTTATATCTTATAATCTGATTTTAATTTTACATAAGTAAATTATGTAATAGTTATAATTTAGTGGGATGCGATCATACCTACACTAAACTGGATCTCATGAAAACCGGATTTCATCAGAACTCTGCAGTTAAACGCGTTTGGACGAGAATAATATTAAGATGAGTTACTTTCGATGAAATCCCTCGTGTTGCATCTTTTTAAAAAAAATGTCCAAAAAAAAGTTATAATTTAGTGATATAATTTTGCCATAGTAATTCGTTTATTGTTATGCTATATATTACGTACATCTTTTAGTTATAAATTGTATTTAAAAGTTATATTGATAGCATGAATGATAGTATAATCATGTACGTTACAAGATAACAATAGTAAGTTTGCTAAAGCTGAAAACATAAATTACACACGCAAAATCACTAACGATATATATTTAATATAATGTAAGGAAATATATAACTAATCTATTTTAACAGAGAAAAGAAAAACTATGAGTATTTTCTTAGCTGTAACATTTTGTTTTGCCTACATAGATGCCACTCGTCATAGATTTTGAAAATACTGATAACATAGATACACCCTCGAAAACAAAATTTTATATATTTTTTCTTGTTCTATAAGGTAATTTTTTATATTTTTAAAGTATTTGTATATTTTTAAGGAAAATTAGTTACGAATATTTAAATTAACTAAATATAATTGATTGAATTATTAGAAATTGTATAATAAAAAAATTAATACAAACGTTCATTGTATCTTAACAATCTTAAATATTCTTGTATTTTTTCGGGAACAAAGGGGATATATGTTTATTCAATAAGCTTTATTTGTTGAATATTATAATATACTATGATATATATTAATAAGTTTGTAGATATATACGTATACGTGTGTAGATGTGTAGGCAACCTCTTAATGCGTGTTGTTGTCTAATGATCAGACAAAGAGTGATGTTTTTTAGATAACGATTACATCTTGTCCACAATTTTGTTGAGTATTACCCGTTAATGCTAATTGTTTGTCGTTCATATATACCAATATAACGAATATAATCTTCATCCACCGACTAAAAGTTTGTATTTATTGCTTCGTATGAACTAACATACTGGTTATATCCACATTTTCAAAACCATAACCATAAATTCAATGGAGAATAAAATCAAATAAATATCGTATTTTTAAACAAAATAAGTTTATTGAATAACATTTTTGGTATGACAGATCCAACCACCAATCACATTTGTTCTTTTGGCAAAATACAGTCATCTTGTTTATTGCAAAGGCACATTTTCAGTTTTAAATATATAGTACTCAGGGTATCAAATGTGCTTTAAGGTATTTTAAAATTAGTTAGATTTGGTATTTCTGAGAAGTTAGGTAGAGAAGATGTGTCTTTATCGAAGGAAAAAAAGTTGTGGATGGTAAGCTAATCATTCAAGGAATTTTAAATACTTGATTTTTTAATAAATGGTCGAGAAGATATACTTATTTATGGCAAAATAAATTAAATAGTAAGATAGTACTGGCACATGATTAGAAATTAGATAACTGTCCAATGTCATATACTTATGTTATGTAGACATCAAGCTAGGCCCAATAATCTGATCAAGGGTGATTGTTTTTTTCTTTTCAAGTATGTTTTTGTTTAATGAGTGAATTTATTGAAGATTAAGAAAGGATAATGACACACGCACATGCGTTACATGAAATAGACAAACAACCTGAATTCTTGAGTACTATTGATTTCCGATTCGTAATTATTGTTATGATTCGCTTAAATCCAGTTATGCTAATTTAAACAAAAAAGTAGCGTCATAATTCATATAGATATTACTCAATATTGTAAGATAAATAGTTTTAACAATTTTCTTTGTTTTGAGATTTAAATATATTACTAAAAAAGGTTAGAAACTTATTTAAGAGAAATACTTAGATCATATCCTAAACTAGAGTCCAAAATTAAAAGCAGAGTCAAACTAGTGGGGATGACATTACTGATGTAAGAGCATCTTCAAAGTAATTAAATATATATATATATATATATATATATATATTTCATAATAGAATTGAGTTTATTCTAATCCTACATAAAAAATAGAGTAAATAACAAAAAATAAAAATATTACTAATCTACTTAATTTTCTAAACTTTGTCTAACTATAGTAATCTGTATTTCTTACATTTATTACATGTCTGGAGAGTGTAAACTAAAACATTTGCAAACCCAACTAATTTCTGATGTTAACCAGTAGTTGTTATTGTCGCCTTATATAAATTTATGTTATGATAATACACTAATCGATTCGTATGAAAGTCTACTGATTTATATTGATTTGACCCATAATATATACTTTTATGGGTTTGCAAATGTTTTAGTTTCTACTTTTGATGATGAGTTTAGGTTTGGAAATGTTTTAAAACTTTAAATAAGAGGGGATAGCTTCTTCCCCCAAAAAGTAGGATTTTAAGGTTAGACTTGATCTAAGCATGTCTTTATCATTACCACTCAATTGAAGATCTAAGATGATTTAACTAACCACCAAATTACTTCTATATCAACTTTAACTTGCACGCCTGCTTATACGAAGGGAAACTGCATCAAAAGTTAATATTTGTATGTAAAAATATAAACAACTCAAAGTTGATGAAACATTTATGGGTATACAAGGATATCTTTTACAATAGTTTCAACTAAAACTTATTAAATTAAAATGTAAACTGTATCAAAAATTCTTATACAGATACATAAGAACTTAATAGAAAAAAATATAATATAACACAGCACAAAATTTTGAATAATTATCTCCAACGTTTCAGAACAATACTCAGAAGAACACAAGAAGCCTTGAATAGCAATCAACTGAGTCTTACTTTTTCTGCTTCAAGCTATCAACGACACTGAAACTTTTCTAATCTGATGCTTTGGTCTTCTTCTTCTTCTTAGGCTCTGATGTTACTTTTCTTTTAGACTTTGTATCATTCTTCTCGTGTTGGTCTATCAAATGCTCGTACTCTTCAAGACTTGCAAATGGAGATCAACCATCTATCTTATATTACTTAAGATCTCTTTTAATTACCGATGCAGCAGACTTAATCTCTAATACGTTCCCTCGAGATTGATGGCTTTTTAAATGTCCATTTCGGAATGTTCGGCAAGGATCGATCGACCAACTTTGGGTTCACGAAAGTCTCATTTCCTAATACTGTTCAAGTCACAGAAGAGTTGCCGAGTACATCAGTTTTATGCTTGGACTCAACTTGTGATCAACAACCGCAACAACCTGATCATACGGAGCTTCTTACAGTGAAGAGGAGGCAGGATTCAAAGTATGTAATACATTTGTTTCTTGGTGATTTGACATACCACGTGAAGCACAAATAGAGAGTGAAAGACTTCAAACCAGTGTCAGATTCAGAAGGTTGGGAAGGAGAATGTTAGTGCGAATGGACTAGAGAGACATCTCCCTTGGTGGCTGGAACTGAGAGGAGTTAAGTGGCAAAAATTTCAGGGATCTCTGTTAAAAAAATTGTTTGATTTTGTTGGGGAGTAGAGGTTAGTGAGCTGGTTGCAGGTTATAAAGCATGTCAGTTCTACATTGCGGCTTGTTCTTCAAACGTCTTCTGTAACTCATAGAAAGGCTTGTTTCAGACTTTGAGTTATCTTCAAAAGATATTATGATGCATCAAACGTGTGCCATGATCTGTTTCTATAGTAAACAATACAGAGATGTGGAGCTGTTGCAATTGGCAGATGATTCTCATTGTTTTCTTTGGATGGGAAAGCGATTCTGATTTTACTACAGAATCTGTTTGGCGCAATCTCTGGTTCCGGGGGAGCATTTCAGTATCAATTGATATGGACATTACATCAATTCTCGTGAAGATTCCTGTGGAAGGACAACTCTTCTATATGGCACCGATGGAGATACAAAACGTTGGAGCGTACAGCAGTTTTAAATGTAAGCGGTGGAGCAGTTGTAATGACACTCGTCATTCTCATGGTCCTCTCTCAAGTTCAGATTCATGTGGTACAAGTAAGGAATGCAACAACATGAGTCTTTTCATGACATTGCTTTCATCATTTTTCCTCAGTTCAAGCTTGTGGTCAAGCTTGTGTTCAAGGGGGGAAGTAGACAAGAGAGTAGTTGGTTGCTTATTGATAGTGGATGTTCTCATTTGGTGGTTTACAATAGCAAGCGACTCTGTTTTTTTCAAGAAAGTGGTTAGAAACCAGTGGGAAAAGGCAGTGCCGACTAGACATGGGATGGTTCAAATGGAGAATCGTAAATCACTTAAGGAAATAACCAGTTTAGTGATACTGATACATGTTAAGAGACATCTACTGCTGGGTTTGTTACAACAAAAACAACTATGGAAAAAGATTTACAAGTATAAAGAGATACAAAAGAAATCCATTTGCTCAAATTGGCCAGTGATTAAAATATTGAAGTTTCAACATGAGAGAGAAGAGGCCATTTGTCAAGATTTCTTTCCGCTTGTGGGGAACCTTGTTTTCAAAGGGGAGAAGTATTGTTTGACAGGAGTGGGCAAGGATTGAATATTATCATATTTTCAGTATTTGTGATTTGCTTCGTACTTCACGAATATCTGATTTTCTGATTTGTTTTGTTTCGGAAAAATATGAATATCCGATTTTCCGAATATCCAGAAATTTATAGATATTTGCGAATATTCACAGATATTTACGGATACCCTATTCACTTTGCTCAATACCAATAAATCAAGAAAACATTATACAAATTTGTTTAAAAATATATTTTTAGATAATATAAAATATAAAGTAAAAATTAACGAAACTGATTATTTTATTAATTTTTAAATTAATAAAAAATTTTTATAAAACAAAGACTTTAGAAAATTGTAGTTTTCTACAAAGATTTTCTATTATTTTAATTTTATATTAGTATAAGTATTTTTAAAAATAAAATTAAGAAAATTATATGTTAAAATAATAGTTGTATAAGATTACACATTTAAAACTCTATATTTAACTATACATATACATATACATGTATCTGTAAAAAAGTCGAGCGTATCAGAAATAGTGTTGTTGTTGATTGTGAAGGTACTGATTTTACGAAAAATTTAATTTTGAAACATGTATTCTAATGGAAGATTTGAGGTGTAGTCTCATCTAAGTGTCATGGTTGAATGAGGTATTGAGTTGCATAGTAGTGTTTGCAAAGTCAGGTTGCATTTTATATGATGCAAATAGCTATTGGAATGGGTGAAGGAAGAGATTGATTAAATTTTATGGAAGATATTTAGCAGATTCCAAGTGTGAAAAGAGGAGATCAATTAGATTCATTAGAAGTTTGATATAAGAAGATCAAACATGCTTCTGAAGAGGTAATTAGGAATTTAGTTCATGCTAAAAGTGAAAGTATTGGTATTTCTAGGTATGACATATGCTACAAAGCAAAGTAATGTCGTAATGAGTTTTCATTAAGTTCAAATAAAAGCAAAGAATGCTATGAGATGATACATGGTTCAAATAGTTGTACCGTCACTTCAGCAGCTGGATACGAGGCCTTGAGGTTTTATAATGTTTCTGGAATACATTCCAATATCTTCCCTCACATAGGAATATAATGAGAATTTTAAGAAACTAAACTAGATTGAGAAACGAGTATGTATATATATCGAGAGAAAAGTAATGACTACGTAATACAACTTCAAAGAATCTAAACATTTATTATATGGCTTCAAATCCTAAATAAGTCAAACTCCAAACGTGAACTCATGAACTTTTCTATGTCCTACTAAAGCTTGAGTTCGAGATCCTTTGAACACCGTCCTTCTTCTCCGTCCACTTCCATCGACACATCATTTTGTCTCTTTGGTTTTGGGAGACTCTCAGTCTGTCGCGAGGGTTGCCCTGGCTCCACCGATGGACCAACCTTTTGTGGCTTGGGAGGAAGATGACCACAGTTTTGATTCACTTGATACGGAGCTCTTGCCACAGCTCTGAAAATTCAAAACACACACCCCCAAAACTTGTTAGTTATGTCGTTCTTGTACTATACGCAGAGATGTTAAAATGGGCTTAAAGCCCACGGGCTCAAACGGGGTCGGCATAAACAGGCTGACATGTGACCCGTTTATTACTATGTAGAAATAAACGGGGTTATATGGGTTGGCTTGTTTAGAATCGTTTCGTTAATAGGTAAACCAGTTAAATAAACGGGTACCCGTTTAGGTCCGTTTATGAGTTTTTTAAAAAATTATAAATTTATATTTAAAATAAATTTAAATAGATTTTTTTAAAAATTCATAATTTTTATAATTTGTGTGTTTTGAAAAAAATAGTTATTTTATAATTTGTGTTTTTGAAACAAAATAATCATAAATTTGGTAAAAGAGAAATAATATAAAATCTGTATTTAAAAAAAAAAAAACTGTATTTAGAAAAAAAAATTATAAACGGGTTCACGGTTCTAAACGGATATTTCCATGTTAAACGGGTTTTAAACGAGCATGATTTAAACGGACATGATCTAAACGGGGATGCAGTTAACGGGTTTTAAACGGACATGGTCTAAACGGGTATGGTCTAAAGGGGCCCAGATAGCCCGTATTAACATCCCTAACTGTACGTAAGCATCGCAACCAAATATATTTGTTTTATACATATTAGAACCGTAGTTAGGTTTGGCTTTACCTGTCTTTTCGTTTAGCAAAGAATCGATGAAGAGAGGCTCTTCTTGCAATGCGTTCCACGACTTGATGTTGTTGTCCTGTTTGATCATCATCGTTGTTAGCCCCGGAGCTCGTTGGCTCGTTCAGATCAGGAATCACAACGTTGCTTTTGTTGCTCATGTTCATGTCTAGATTCTGAGTGTTCTTTGAATCAAAAGCAACACGATGTGCTTCTCTCGCTGCTTCCATTATCTCTTTTGCTTTGTCTTCAGGAAACTCCTCGTAAACCATAACTTTTCCTTGGAAGAATATGGTCAACTGGGAGTTTCCAGGCTCCGGTACTACTACACTTGCTGGTTCACTGAAACCAAACCAAACCAAACCATTGGTATACATTGTTCAAGATCCACACAACTATATACACGTTTTGACCTTTCTCTAATTCATTCTTCTCCTTGACATAATGAATAAAACATTTGGTTTGGTCCTCAAAATTTGAATGATTAATATGTACAAATCATTAGTTTTCTAAACTAATTTAAAGGTTTATTTATTGATCATTTAAAATCTCGTCTTAATCTTTTTAAGGTTTATGAATCTTAGGATTGGTCTTGACTGGACATGAGTACCATCATTTATGAAGTTAGTGTGAACTGTACCTTAGATCAACATCTATGGGTCTGCCTCCGGAAGAAGTAGAGACTTCACGTACTGAAAGATTCTGAATCGAGTCGAAGGGTCTTGTTTCAGAAATGCCTGCCTTAATTATCTGATTTTCTTGTCCTATAAGAAAACAAAAATACACCAAATTTAACTGAATGAAAATTCAAGATATTCAGATTAGTTTTTGTTTTAAAAAATAAATCTATATACATGTGTAGATGAAAATGTTAAATTTGTCTAACTTTACATTTGAGCAAATAAAATCTAATATATATTATACTTTCCCTATTTTTGTAAGTCAAATTCTAAAAATCGGTCTAGACGGCCTGAACGCCTATCTAATCGGTAAATCGAATATGAGCAAAACAATTTTTTTAATCTAATTTTAAAAATTAGTTTAAGCGTTTAAAAAATCGACCTAAACACCTGTCTAAACAATAATCTTCTATTAGATGTCTAACCACGAACTTCCTTAACCACCGCCTAACCACCGCCTAACCACCGCCTTAGCTATTTTTAGAACATTGTCAAAATCTATTACACAACTGAATAAAGAAACTAAAACAAAACTGGGTCTTTGTCGGCTGAGGCCGTCAGAGGAGGAGGGAGAAAAACACATACCTCTAAGATCAGATTTTCCGGCAAGCTCAAGATCAAGTTTTCGAGCCAACCCAATATCAATATTCCCGAAACTACCCTTCTCCTTCAAGTACCGGCTGAGCAAACTACATCTCCGGGAAAAGCTGGACTTCTCCGGCGCTTGTCCGGCAGACATACTGTGATGATGAGATTGAAACAACTCGAGTGGATTTCACACGTTAAAATCGAAGAGTACAACTTACAAGCGGATAAATGAGTTATTTATGCCAATAAGTTTCTGTGGCTTTAAGCTCTCGCGAATATAATATTTAAGTCAAACAAATAACGTGTTCTTAATAATTTTGTTTATTATTTTTAATGGAGTGACAGTGATCTGTGCGCAATAAATAAGATTTGTCACGAGGCTATTTCCACCTAACATGCATGCACAATTGTTACTCCCTCCGTTTCAAATTAGATGTCGTTTTGGAGTAGAATTTTTGTTTCAAAATAAGTGTCGTTTTCGGTTTTCAATGTAAAATTTATTGATAATATTATATATTCTATTTTTCTATTGGTTAATATATGTTTAGGTGTATTGGTAATAGTGTTTTTATTTTGAAAATATGTAAAATTAAATATTTCCTTAATCTGTGTGCATAAACCTGGAACGACAACTAATATGAAACAGAGGAGAGGAAATAGTAGACTAATTCAATTTACCAGAGAAGATTTATGATGGTTTAAGTTAGACTCGGTCATATCTATTTAGCCGTCTAAAACATAAAAAGAAAATTTCATATTCATAATTTATTATTGAAAATAATACTTCCTTAATATTAGTGTCATTTTAACATTTTTTACACAGATTAAAAAACTGATTGAAATGTATTTAAAATTATTATTAAATACATCTATTTAATCAAAGTATTTGAGATAAAAAAATATTTATAAAATCAATATAATTTACAATTAATTTATAGCTAAAATTAAGTATAATTTGCATTGAAATTGCAAAGTAATACTTATTGTATAACAAGAAAAAAATGTGAAAATAACACTTATTATGAAACAAAGATTGTAACTTTTAAAGAGAAAAATGATCAAAATGCTGTATCAAAGAGGTAGATATAACGGGTAAAATTGTGAGAATAAAGTTTCAAAAATTAAAAATTAAAATTAAAATTGAAATTTCAAAATAAAAAAGACTATTTAGTTATTTAAAAAAAGAAGAAGCAATTTTGTGATAAAAATTTTAAAAAGTTATTTGAAAAAATTACCCTTTGTTATTTCAATTTTTATATTTTAAAGTATATAAATTTTAGCACCTATAATTAGTATTTCTGAGTTTTAGCTAAAACCAATCATAGCCTATGATAACGTATTTTCCACTGTAATATACTAATAGTAACATAATAGCCTATGATTACGTATTTTCCACTGTAATATACTAAAAGTAATAATAATGAATGCTATATAATTATAATAATGATTAATTATCTTATGATTAATTATCTTATGGTTAAGATTAGAAAATATTCTAACTTCTTAGCCAATGGGTGATCAATATAAATTTCGTAAAAGAATTTGTTTTCTCAGTTACGAATTAGGAAATGAATAAATAAACTTCTTTATCAAAAAAATAAACTGAAAGCAAAAAGAAAAAGAATAAATAAAATTCATTTAGTTCAAAACCAAACCAATGTTCGTTACAAGTTGCAACTTCCGGCACGTTTTCCTTACGGCTGCAGCGAAATGTAAACAGAAAAGAAAATTCAAAAAAAAAAAAAAAAAAAAAATGTTGACGGAGACGTTAGTGGAAGGCGTTAACATTGTCCTCATATTCGTTATTAAACGGCATAACGAAGGGTAATTTTACAAGAGCTATAGTCCGCGTCGGCTGATGGCTATTTAGAAATGCAATGGTGGAACCCATTTGCTATTACCAGTAGAACTT
This sequence comes from Sinapis alba, assembly GCA_012274485.2. Taxonomy (NCBI): domain Eukaryota; kingdom Viridiplantae; phylum Streptophyta; class Magnoliopsida; order Brassicales; family Brassicaceae; genus Sinapis; species Sinapis alba. Next base: position 14,694 of record MU105792.1, on the reverse strand, counting down.
GTTTTCTGTATTATCGACGAATACTTATCCCCGACAGAGTTTTAAGGCACGTGAAAGATTTGCTTTGTGACTGGATGCAACCACGTGTCAGAATCTTAACGGTACACCCATAATCGGTGCATGATTTGCGTTTTTCCCCTTTTTTAATTTTAATATTTCTAAAAAGGCTTCAACTATTTCCAAAATAATTGTTTTTTCTTTTAACTTGGAGGAATTTCAACTATTTCCAAAATAATTGTTTTTTCTTTTAACTTGGAGGAATTTGACCACACACCTCTCTTTAGATTCAGGATCAGCTTTTGCTAACAGTACCTCATGACATAATGTAAAACAATCTTTTCCCAACGGAGATCGAATTAAGAACATTAAAAAAACAATTTCTTGTGCTAAACAACTAACTGTTGCTAAAAAGTGAACGTTTTTTCATCATAGCATAACTGTGCATTAGAGCACCTTTAACGTAGATTTTTAAGAGAGGCCCACGAAGCACGAAAACTAAGGTAAAAACAAGCTTCAAAATCACGATGGAAAAGACGATTTTGCTGGGTATTTTATATTGTTTGCGGGTTTTACTGACACATGTCGGCCCCGACTGGTTTGATTTTAAAAAAAAAATCACAAAAAATAAAAAATAATAATAATAATAATAAAAAACTCCAAATAGGGTTTTGAGATAAATATGCTCTTAGTTACTATTTCACTAGTATATCGAGAGTGTAAAGAGATATTTGAATATTACATGTATCTAAAACCTTTTTGTTTAATGTATGTGTTTTGAGAATTTTATACTACTCAAGAGTTTTGCTTAGTCCTAAATCCTAATATGATTTTTTTTTTGGCTCAATTAATGTTTTCCTACGACAAAGTTAAATTTTTAGTCGTTTTGTTTAATGAAGGTGTGCGTTGAATTTTCGTTAAAATATCATATATATAACAAATGTCGTAGACGATAGTGCCAACAGGAATAAAATCATATTCAACACAACTTGCAAGATCTTATCAATGAGAATATAATACTTTGAACTTTGAAGAGTATACCATATAATGCACATCTGCAGTTGAACAACATCTCGAGTCTATATGTGTATACCATATCTGTTTTTAGTGATGCAATGCAATATAGAAGCAGTGCTGGTTCTGTTACACAAGACCAAAGCAATATTCATAATTCTACATGATGATCCCTATGTATCGATCTTACATTCCTGTAGCTAAGGGAATCCAAAAATAAATAAAATGACCGCAAATTGTAGGACAATTCTCTTAAATAACATTTTTAAGTTTTTGTCACAAAAAATAGTCATTAAAAAATCAAATGACCAAATTAGTTTTTTCTTTTTGGTGAAATATTGATTTTATTTTTTTTGAAATTTGAAACCCTATCCCCAAACTCACCTCTTAACTCTAAAACCTAAGTCTAAATTAGTTAATCCTAAATCTAAATTAGTTAACCCTAAGTCTAAATTAGTTAACCCTAAGAATATATATACATATAAATGTATTTTTTAGCTTCTAAAAAAAACTATTTTGCATTTTCTTCTTTAAAATTATTTTTATGAAAAACAAACTAAAATGGACTATCTAAGGAATTTTTTCAAATTGTATGATATACAAATTTATGTGACAACTGATATGCAATGTTTGAAAATGTTACCATTGACGTATAAATACACGTTAAAACAATTAAACAGTCATTTGCATTAATGTGACGGCGAAATAGAAGCTTTGCGTTTCTATCAATACCCAACGGAAGTAGGTCCGTTATTGATAAACCAAACCGAATCTGACAGCGACAGATACTCTGCATATGAATACCAAAAAATTATAACTTCTTCACATGCTTCATAAATCATAAGGAATGTTAGAAACGAAATGCATGTTTTTTGAAACACAATCTGGTCCAAAGTATTCATTCTACATGTTAATTATTTCAACTTATTTTCAAAATACAATCTGGTCACTAAAAAATTTAGCATTTTGAAATGCACGTATAACAAAACTATTATTTACACGAATGCATGTTTTCTAAAACCAAACTTCAAATATGATTCTAGTTGCTTAAATCATGTTTGGGCTTGGACACTAACATCAAATGGGCCACCAAAAATGCATAGGTCTCTGGTATTTCGGAATTGCTTTTGCCTTTCTCAGTTTTGACTCTTTCAACGGTCATTCGCGCCAGAAGCTCTTAAGCCCCTCTCATCCAATGGATTACAAAGAACAAAGAAAAAGAAAAGACAGAGCGAGAAACAAGACAGAAACATAGAAAATTAGTAAATCAAATCAGCAAAAAAAAAAAAAAAGAGAGAGACTACTTTGGTTATTACAGAAAAAACTAAACAAGTTTTTAGAATCTCCGGCGGCCTAGCTCCTGTTTAAGTAAATGGCCGTGGCCTGGCTAATTTGGCCGCTCATGCTATCTCTAACAGCACATTCTGCTAACTCATTAACCGAAGCAGAATCATTGTTGAAATTCAAAGAGTCATTAACCAACACCAAGTCTCTCGATTCTTGGACACTAGATTCAAAGCCATGCGGAAGAACACAACGATGGTTCGGATTGATCTGCAAGAAAAACTCCGTATTTGGTCTCCAGATTGAACAAATGGGTCTCACAGGAAACATTGACGTTGCACCCTTAATGGACTTACCCGGTTTACGCACAATAAGCATAATGAACAACTCCTTCTCTGGTAAGATACCAGAGTTTAACAGATTAACCGCTCTGAGATCCATTTACTTATCAAACAATCGGTTCTCTGGTAATATCCCTTCCGGTTACTTCGCAACAATGCGTTCGTTAAGGAAAGTGTGGCTGTCCAACAACGAGTTCTCTGGCCTCATACCTCCCTCGCTGGCCACTGCATTACCAAAACTAAGGGAGCTACACCTCGAAAACAATCAATTCATTGGGATCATACCGAACTTCACCCAACTGACTTTAGCTGATGTCAACCTCTCAAACAACCGGCTAACCGGAGAAATCCCACCTGGTTTATCAAGATTCAATGCAAGCAATTTCGCGGGGAATCCTGACCTTTGTGGTGCAGAGCTAGCAACTACCTGCCCCCAACCAAAAATTTCAACTGCATCGATTTCGGTAGAGGGAGAGGGGAAAGACGAGTATAAGAGCAAATACTATATAGCATTCGGTACACTAGGGTTATTTTTTATCCTTATCATAATCTTCTTACTCTTCCGAAAGAAGAGGAAGAAGAGGACGCCTCGTACCTCTGAACAAGACAACACCGAGGATCAACAAATTCAGGTTAGTGGCACTGAATCTATGCGTAGCACATTTCTTTAATAGCAGTTGGATCTATGTTTAGGCAGCTTAATGTACATTATCACCAAGCAACTTCGCAGGTTAAAAAAAACATCTTTTAGAAACTTAAACAAACATAACTCCTGATGTGGTTGATAGGTAACCGTCGACGGATCAAGAACCGGCGGGTCGAGGCAGGGCAAGCCCAGTAGTTTCCGCGAGCTGACGACAGATTTGGTAATGGTGAACAAAGAAAAGGGCGTTTTCGATTTATCGGAGTTATTAAAAGCATCAGCTCACGTTCTTGGAGCTCCCAACGGCCACCCGAAGAGCGGCGGAAGCGTGGGATCTGCCTACAAGGCAGTGATCGCGAGCGGAGTCAAGGTGGTAGTAAAACGAGTAACGGTGATGAACGAAGTGAGTTTAGGTGTATTCGCCCAAGAGATCAAGAACCTAGGAAGCTTGCGGCACAAGAACATACTAACACCTTTGGCTTACCATTCCAGGCGTGACGAGAAGCTATTAGTATTCGAATTCATCCCTAATCTAAGCTTACTTCACCGATTACGCAGCAGTGACGAAGATTCTCAACTAAACTGGCCTTCACGGCTTAAAATCATTCAAGGAATCGCGAGAGGGATGTGTTACCTCCACAGAGAGTTACGGTTTCTAACCTTACCTCACGGAAACCTGAAATCGAGCAACGTATTCATCTCCGACGACGGCGAGCCGCTAATCTCCGAGTTCGGACTCCAGAGATTGATCAACCCCGACGCGCAATCGCAATCCCTCGCCGCGTATAGCTCTCGCGACGGAACGGTTTCCGCGAAATCCGATGTGTTCAGTTTCGGAGTCGTGGTGTTAGAGATCTTGACGGGGGAATCTCCGTTGGATCCAGCCGGTGGCGGCGCGGATCTGCGGGAGTGGATTAGCTCCGCCGTGGATCAGCTTCATCCGGCGGTTGTAACTGCTCGTGGCGAGGATAAATTGGTAAGGGATGAGATCGAGAATGTGTTACGGATCGGTGTGAGGTGTACGGGAGAAGATCCGAATCGGCGGCCGAGTATGATTGAAGTCGTCGATGAACTAATGATGGAAGATTCTAGTGACGACTTCATCACCATAGAAACTTAGCTTCACCGTTGATTATGGGATTCGATGAGTTCCAACCGTTAGATTCAGGTAGATTCGCTATTTTTTATTTTTTTTATTCTCTCTTATCTTTAAATTTGTATATGATTAAAAAAAGAATTAGCTGAGGTTACTTGTAATAACAAAGTTTATTTTAACGTTGTGGGCATAATCGATGTAATGGATGCTCAGTATAGAATTATTTTGTTGTAAGTTGTAACAAAGGTTATCTTAACGTTTTGGGCATAATCGATGAGATGGAATCTCAGTATAGAATTTATTTTGTGGTCTAAAATCATCATTATTTCTAGTCTTTTAACTCGAGTTCTTAGTTTCGGATAATAGACGATTTATAAATTTTATTTTGTGATCTAAGACCATTATTATCACGGTTTCTTAACTGAGATTCTTAATTTATTAAATTTTATATATGAAAAAAATAGACAAAAATTTTGTTTAGAAATTTGATTTGATTATCTTTGGTTTTTACATTTGATTTGAATTATGTTAGTCATAAATTTTTTATTAGTTTAGTTATGGATAACTCACTATTTATTTTAATCCAAACTATTTTAACTCAATCTAATAAATGTGTTAACCATTTTAGTCATTAATCTATTTGTATTCATTAATTAGATCTATAGTTTGAATTGGATTGTTCCACTTTTACCAGAATGCAATTTATTATGATTCATTCAGCAGTTTAAGAAGAAAAGCTAAGTTATAGAATGTTCCAGGAGATGGCTTTCTCCCTTAAGTGCAGAAGGAGAACGATGCGGCTTCGAATAAGCTACTTCTGGCTATTACCTCATGGCACGAATGCATTAGGAAACCCAAAAAAAAAAATATCTTTCAGAATAGGATTTGGATATTTGTTTGCTCATTCCAAAAATGGATTAACTAAATGACTCAAGGCGGTCAAGTTGTTATTAAAAAAAGATATTAGAGCCCCTAGAGGGATTTAAATTAATTGACTAGAGACTATGAGAGATATGATAGAGAAGACACACATCCAGATGAGAAGAAAATGTGGAGAGAGCACATGGAGTGAGCATGACGAGGTCTCTCTGTGTTTGGTAATCTTTCCATAAATGTATGAAATCTTTCTATTTTGGGAATGTTTCATCTCTTCTGCTTCCTTTCTTAATCCATTCAACTCTCATTTCTTTGTGATTGGATCTAAAATTAATATGTTTGTCTCTTAAGCAGAATTTTACAGTCCAATCTTGTCAGACATGTAAGAAAATGACTAATGTTGGGTCCTTTTGTTTACAGTCTATTGGTACTTGTTCTTCGTCGTCTTTGATAACCAACACCGAATCTGAATCTTGATATGTACTCTGATTAAAATTGTAGAACCTTCTTCCCAATATAACTTCTTTTTAAACAATATAACTTTCTGATTGTGTCATGACCCAATTAATTTATCTTATCATATGGTTATCGGGTAATTTATCTAATTTCTTACATGATTGGATATTTTCGTAAAACCTTCTTGTCATTATCAACACCAAGTACATATAGAGCTAACATATGAATATGATACAAGAAGAAAAAAGATGACACGATGTTAAAATAGACTACACATTCTAGCTCTCAGAGGCCTAGGCCCTGACCTAAGATCACTACTTAAATTGGGTTCAAGGACCAAATCAAACTCTAAGGCTAGAATCCAAACTCATATGATCTGGGCTTTCTGTATTTTGTCTATTTAGGTGCTTACAATTATTTGGTTCTTGAGAATCAAATGTTTCTTAATTTATCTGCTGCCTTTTATTCTTTCTAAAAATGGAAACTAAAAGTGTATGAATTGTGTATATTAAGAGTTAGAATTTGTATTATAGTGCTTTATTTTTGCAGAGATAAGCCTATATGCTTATTTCTAAAAACATTCAAGTAAAAGCTTTTTTTAAGTCAAATTTTTATAAATATTTTTAAAACTATATATTCTAAAGCGACCAGTATATTAAATTTCTGGTCACCGGTGAAAAATTATCTTTTGGATTTGTCGGCAAAACGGGAAAGCTTTTGTACGATGGCTCTTCACTTCCGGAACTTATTTTATCTTTGATTTCTCCAGTCTGATGCATAAGTCAAGTCACGTCATTATCTTACTTCTTATTAATACTATCTTTCCTTTTCTTTTTCTTCTGTGTATTGCATAATGCATTCAGTTTCGGAGTTGACATGTATTAAATTACACTAAACCCTAGAAATTATAATTTTATTTTTTATAATTTCTACTAGCACGACCTTTTGGTCATCGATCAATCGAGAAACATGTTATAAAAAAATATATATACATATTGAAAGGCCAATTTTACCAAATTGAAGTTCACATCAACGAATCCGTCTCTCCATATGTATGGGTTGTGAATCAATCATCCACGTGAAACACATTTTGAACTTTTCCCATCCGATGAATGTGAACACTTTTTTTATATTGTAAAAGGATGTCCCGTTTGGGAAAGATTTTAAAAGAAATAAATTTTAAGAAAAGAAAAACACTTTTTTTATATGACGACTTTATAAAATACATTTATCATATCTCGTCTACAAAAATCGAACCGAACTAAGTTGAAGTTGTAGTGCAAGATTTTACATATCATGTAAGTATTTTTTTTTGATTGACATGGAGGTATTTCAATTTTGTGAAAAGACAGATTAATTTTAAAGGGGATGTGCATCCTATTTATATACTTTCTTACCATGTTATATATACATATAGATCGAAAACAATATTATATTTGTGTGGATGTCCATGAATAACGCCATAAAAAAATCGAACCTAAAATGTGTTAGTGTCTAAATTTTTGTTTTTACCACTTGGCTACAAAATCTCAACTTATGTATATATATTATATATTTCAAGACAAGTTTATAGATTAAGCAAAAAAAGACATGTTTATAGAATATACCAGCATGAACGCTAAGAGCTAACGATGATATATATAAATGTAAGGCTATAATGAAATACGAAGGTGGATTTAGAGGGAGTAACTATTCTATACAATTTTCATCTTTTTATTTTTGGAATATTTTGGCTTTTAAGATGCATGGAAGATTAGCCATACATCTAGACGTACCTGAACCTGAACCTGAATCAGCCAAACCGGAACAATTTATTTGGCTATTTTCTATTTATTTGGCTATTTTCTATTTATTTGGCTATTTTCTATCTGAAGTTGCTTGGGGTAATATTCGTCGATCTGTTGCTTTATTCTTTTGTCAACGTCGATCTATGGTTTATTGTAACATCTAAGATAAATAATTAAAGTAACAAGGAAATTATTTTAAAACTATTACAACTTGCTGTTACCAGGCTATCACTCAACTTAAAATATGAATTATATACGAGGCGGTTATATTCTATTACTACTTTTGTTTAACAATACTTTTTTGAATAATTTTGTTAAACAATACTAGTATACAACTTTTATTTTGCAGGCCACCTCTGAAAAAATGAATTAATAACATGTCTTTTTTTATTATCAGGAAAATTTGGATTCAAATTCTTAATTCTTTTGAATCTAAAACAAGAACTTATAGTATTATACTCCCTCCGTTTCATATTACTTGTTGTTGTAAGGAAAAAAATTTGTTTCAAAATAAGTGTCGTTTTAGAATTTTAATGTAAAATTCATTAATAAGATTCTCCATTTTATTTTTCTATTGATTGAAATATGGTTAGGTGTATAGATAATTGTGTTTTTATTTTGGAAATATATAAAATCATATATTTTTTTAATATGTGTGTATAAACCTAGAACGACAAATAATATGAAACGGAGGGAGTACTAGTTTTGTATTGTTATTCAGCCTTGTGATCTCTAAATTTTGTTTTTGGTACTTTTTGTTGAGGTAATGACATGCATGCCTTTTGAATTTCAAAGTTTATTGTATAATGATAACAAAAAAATAGTATTATAAATTCTTCATATATGAAATTACGCATGGTTTCTTGCAAAAAAATCATGTATCTAATCAATAATTGGCTACCGTTTAAGCCACCGCATTTTAGAGCATTGACGGCAGCAAGATGATAAAATGTATCCACGATTAATACGTAATTAACTTGTAATTAATGATTCGATTTGGTCTTATAACTATTTTCACATACAGTCAAAAATATCTTCAAAATTTCTAACTAATCCATACACAAAAATAACTTAAAACCCGCCTCAAAATTAAACTCAAAATACATTATAATTGCAATATTAGCAAAATTAATGATGTGATATCCAGTCGATGTAGCTTAGTGGTAAAGGAGTTCCAGCACAAACTTCTACCGAAGGTTTGAATTTAATTGTTTATACATACTAGATGCAAAGCTTCCTAAGATTAATCCTTGGGTTTATAAAGCTTCTACGGTCCCACAATTATGAAAAAAATTAATACTGTGAGTAAATTACTCCTTCCGTTTTATATTAAATGTCATTTAAAAAAAAAATTTGTTATAAAATAAGTGGTGTTTTTGCATTTCAATGCAAAATTTATAAATTTTATTTTTCAGTTTAATTTTTTATTGGTTAAAATATAGCTAAGTATATGTGAAATAATGTTTTTATATAGAAAATATGTAAAATTAAATATTTTCTTAATTTGTGTGCATAAATTTTAAACTATACATATTATGAAATATTCTGAAAGTATATATTACTCCCTCTGTATCACTTTAAGTGATGTTTAAGAATTTTTATTTTGTTTTATAATAAGTGATGTTCTCACAATTCTAGATAAAATTTAATGACATTTGAAATTTGTGACCAATCACAAAATACAATATCTTTTTTTAATTGATTGAACTCATGTTATTTTATATTACCAAAATAATTTACATTAAAATTGATGTTTTCTTAATCTTTGTGAAAAAATTTAAACATCACTTAAAATGGTACAGAGGGAGGGAGAGGGAGTATATGTTAGGGCTGGGCATTTTATCCGTTAAATTTGATTCGATTCGTTATTCGTTTCGATTCGATCCGAAAATTTCGAATATCCGTAACCTTTCGAAGCAAAGCAAATACTAAAAATCAATATCCGTTAAAATCGAAGCAAATCACAAATATTAAAATTTTGGAAAGCGAATATCCGCTCCGATCCGACAATGTATAAATACATGTATATCTTGATTATATTTAAAGTTTTAAATGTATAAAATTATAAAATTATAATTATTCTACATATGATTTGATAAATTTTATTTATATTATTACTTATATAAAAGTATTACATAAAAAGAGGAGAAAAAA